>JAANSP010000820.1:0-18357 GCA_036850745.1 Homidia socia
TAAATTTTTTAAACATGATGTGCCCTGAATACTACGCTGCTTTAGTTTTGTAAACTACCTAATGATAAAACTTTCTCCAAATTTTCGTTCTATGACAAAAGTACGCGCATAGATCAGTTTATTGATCAAACGTGCTTGTGATAGGGGAAGGAACGAAGGAAGAGAACAACACTGAAGGTTTGACCAGCAAATATACACACCACTGCAGCGGCATATGTGTTTAAAATCCACCATACAACATTATCCCAGATTTGGTTTTCCAAAAAACATTTAAAAACAAAGTGCATTTAATTAATACCACAAGCTGTTACATTACACAAGGCAATATACAGCATTATCATGTGTGTAAGAGAAGCAATTCCATTTTCTCTAAAAGGTCCAATCACAATACAATTAGTTGATAGCCCAGTTGATTCCAGTGGCCGGAAAACAGGAAGTGCCATTATGGATCTTTGTTTCCAAACCCCAAGTCCAGTAAGTAAGACAAGCATTTTTTTAGATTTATTTACATGATGTGTTAAAAGTCAAATAGAATCAACGCAGTAAGTATTTTGGTAAATGGCAATGATCATGCCGCATTTTGATAATCCGACTTTTCTGATATCTGAGCAAAGTATTAGAAAATTCTAGAAAAATTAAAAAATGTTGTTGTGGTAAAGTCAAAAAGTTTAATATCCTGTATACGGATCCATGACATCGTGCTTTGTCTTTCGGGACAAATTAAAAGATACTACTAGGATGTAGGGCCCTATTATAAAATGGAGCATTCAAAAAAGAAGCAGCTTATGTTTTGTGTGCTTCCGTTTATATTAGTCCTGAGTCGGGTTTCTTAAAAACTTACTGTTGAAATAGCACTGTTATACAATTTACAATTCAAACATCGTGTAGCTAAAATTTGCTAATGGTAAATGATTATTAATGGCAAGTTCATAGCTACGTAAATGTTACTATTTTCTATACATTCTATCTATAGATTGGCGAAATTACTCTGAGCAACTACTATACCGCATGGATTTCAGTTTATGTAAAACGGGCTCCCGCTAAAACTGCCATCTGCACACCAGCCAAGTCATCAAATCCTGGTTCTTCTATAAGAACTCGAACTCAATTCGAGAGATCAATTTCTGTTGATTTAAGTGGTATGCTTTCACCTTCGAATGGCCATCCTTTACTTTCAAAAGCTTTGTTCCAATTCTCTCATTATTTTTGTATTGTAAATACAAGGCAAAGAAAAATAACAAACTTTATTTTTGGCGTTAGCAAGCGAACTTAAAAATCAAAATCCACACGAGGGAGGTGGAAATGGGGATCTGTTTGTTCTGGAAACACTACACTCCAATAGCGTGTCCACCAACCCAAACAGCATGTCTTCGAGGCGAAGACACTCTTCAGGGCCCAATGCAGCGGATATGTCAGATAGACCATGGGAATGTTGTATTCCAATGAAGACACTTATGCCTTTTCCACATTTTGAAGCTGGGTGCCAAGATAGTATATCTATCCCAGCGACTGAGGTAGTATGGTCGAATCAATATGCATACTTCTTTGGTAATAATTAGTAATCAAGTATAAATGATGGAGCTTCACACTTTTATCTTTTAGAGTGCAATTGAACTACGCGATGTTATGGTGATGCGAATAGTATTGCACCAACCTTCAACTGTCTGGAAACGGTTTTCTTTGGAAGATATAAATGTATTTCGTAATCTTCCGAAACGGGGATTTTCCCAGAGTGATGATGCGTCACGTCAGGTAACTAACTGTTGTGATTTCTAATTTTCATCTTAACTATTTACTTTGATTTTATACGAATTTTACTTAAATATTCTTTTACACAAGTACACCTGTTTCGCTTTCCCTTATTTAATTACTAAGCCACAAAAGGTTTACAATAGTTTACATACAAATTACAACGGCAAAAATATTTTTTGTGAAAGAGAGAGGGTTGGCTCGCAACGTTACGGCTGAATACAAAGAAAATGCTCGGAGGCCAGCTAGTGGAGCCAGAGAAGTACGAGTCAGATGACGGAGAATCCTGAGAGATGGAGCCAAATGCATGTTACAACGACGGCAAGTTGGAACTGTAGAATGATAAAATGCTATGCATTGCATAGTATGCAAATGCAACACGCAGCTTGCATACTGCAAGTAGATTTAGAATGAATACCTATAATAATATAACTTTACAAAAAATTATACTATGGAATTTAGTATTTGAAAATTTCAGCTGTAAAATAGTAAATCCGTAAAATACAAAATGTCTCTAGTATTAATTATGTTACATTTACTTTATTGGACAAAAAATATAAATCAAAATGTACATACACCACCTTGGATTATTTTAACTTTAGGGGAGAAACAAAAAAAAGTTTTGTGGAAAATGGATGTGTAATATTTTTGAAGGAGATACATATACACTACATTGGAATGGGTTTTTGAAAATATGTTGAAAATACGTGTTACAGTTGAGTTAAATTACTTTTACAACAGTGTGGTCCAGGTAAGGTTGATTTATAAAATGAGTTCATCCTCAAACGCTATGACCTCAACTGTTATATCTTCAAAAAGTTCATGATGCATGGTGGAAAATATTTTGCGATTCATTTAAATGTCAAGCGTTTTATCTGCCTACAAAAGACACAACGAGTCTTACTTGTTACCCTCATATATCAGGATTCCAAGTTTACTAAACCAAGTACTACCTATGTGTACATGTTGGAAGGGAGCGGAGATTGATCGTGACCTATCAAGACGAAACTGAGTGTCACAATACCCCTGACTGAAATTTGATTCAAATGTTATGTGACCTCAAGTGTTCTCGCCACAAAACGCATCTTACTAAGGAGATTCATTGAATTCTTGGGGAAGAAATCATGTTAAAAACTGTCTTTACAAGGCATACATGTAGTTAGGCCCTTCTCATTCTATCAGAACCTGATGTATTTTTAAACATGCTCATCAGAATAATTGAAGGCCCGATTAGTTATGAATTTGTTGGAGATAAAGTCAAGACTTCTATTGAAATTTATGGTTTGTATCATTGTACAAAAAAAATTTCCTTTGGCAGCTTCATTATATGGAATACTTTGATCCATGCATAAACAATAGGAACTTTCATAAAAGATTAGATGGATGAAAGTAGTCAAAACAACATTCTTATTGGAGCCATACAACCTGGCCTGTATCGAGTTGAATAAACTAAACTAATGCATCACTTAAGAAAATACAATACAAAATACAAGAGTTGGTTTGCAGAATATATTCAGGGAAATGAAAAGCTCATATCAACAGTGATAAAATTGCCAAGTTTGATAACGCTTTTTAATAGCGAGACAGAACGCAGGATTAAATGGATAAATAAGCTTATTATGCAATTGGAGACACACAAACGCATAGACTTGCAAGAGCAGTAAAATGACAAGTCCTTCCACGTAAATAATTAGTCATACTTCATATGATGGAATAAGAAACGTTTTGCTTTTTAAAATTATAAACACAGCAAGAATACACGGGGACCGAAAATGACACCACTCCATTCAACCCAACCCTTCCTGAAGAATTACTGCAATACTGGGTAAGTGGACATGGAACTTACATATTTTTTGCACATCTTATATATGGAAATGTTTAAATGTAACCTTTCCATGTCAACTACTTTCAATGGTTACACAAATGACCTCAAGTATCCTATCCAGTGTTCACCACATAGTTGGTATGTCACACTGTGTGTTTCTATTTTCGAATGCTCTAAATAATACACAGTATAGCTGGTTATTATGAGTCATTGTGCCGCTAATTTTAGGCAAGTCATTTTTGACAAAGATGCTCTGCAAAATTATTGTCATTTTATAAAAGAGCTTCTCCGGGCGTTGTGCTGCTTCTTTTACTCTGCTGTAAATTTGCTCATTTGCATTTTTGACAAAGATGCTCTGCAAAATTATTGTCATTTTATAAAAGAGCTTCCCCGGGCGTTGTGCTGCTTCTTTTACTCTGCTGTAAATTTGCTCATTTGCAGTTCATTTTCAGTTGAAATTGGAGAGGAGATTTAAATACGAAAGTGATACTTGATATCCATCATGAATAGTGATAATTTCTTTCTTCCCGAGATTGAGAATCCTCGCAAAATGGCTTCGGTCATATTAATTACATGCGGCGTTAGCGCCGCCGTCTGTGCTGTGACATTTTGGTTGACAAAATCTAAAACCATAAGGAAAGCATTTAACAAATGGTAATAATATTATTTTTACTTCACATTTGTAATATTGAATTTTATTGGTGAATAATTTTAATCCGCACGCACTTACATTTATTTATTTTTAAACTTTTAACTGTTCCAAACATTGGCATTTTCAAAAAGCATAAAAATGGCTTCGGTCATATTAATTACATGCGGCGTTAGCGCCGCCGTCTGTGCTGTGACGTTTTGGTTGACAAAATCTAAAACTATAAGGAAAACATTTAACAAATGGTAATAATATTATTTTTACTTCACATTTGTAATATTGAATTTTATTGGTGAATATAATCACAAGAGTAATTTTAATCCGCACGCACTTACATTTATTTATTTTTAAACTTTTAACTGTTCCAAACATTGGCATTTTCAAAAAGCATTCAACAAAACAGGCATTTATTATTGAAGAATTAAGTATATAAAATAAAAAAGTTCACAAGTAAAATATTATTGGGACAGTATGAGGATTTCATTTAACCTATATACATAGGGATCAGTGGTTAGGGATCATGTTCCAGTACATTAATTAAAAAAACGTTACATTTAAACTAATCGTTTTTTACTCTGGTTTTTCAACAGGTTCAAAAGAACTTCCTCCATGGAGAGCTCAAGCAGTGTTGAGGATATTGAGATGCAATCCGTTCCAGCCAAGATGAGGAACTGGAATGACATGAAAGCTGGGCGTCCAGTTACGGAAGACGGTGGACATTTCATATTTGTCACGGTGATTCAGCCACCGAAAGAAGTAGTCTAAGATATTCGACTGACAAGTTTATCTTGAGTGTGCATTTTTATGTTACCAATTTAAACTGTATTACTTATGAAAAATCTTTAATGATATTAAATAAGTCATCCATTTGGATCGATACTATTCATTTGTTTTAATTTCTCTTTGTATTAAAAGCAAGTGATGTTCTAAGCTACGGCATTTTTATAATGGCGATAATTTAAAATGAATTTTACCAGATTTTTTAAATTAATTTCGTCGTTGAAAGTAATTCATGACGTCTCTTATGCACATAAAATCTTAACAATTTATTCTACTTGGACCGAGTAAATTTATTTAAAAATATTTTATTTAACAAAAGTCATGTTTTCTTGAACTTTTATCATATTCGTAAGACGATAAGTTTCTCAAGATAATATGATGATGAACCGGAAACAGTTGAGTAGGTTATTATATGTTGCTGCAGCTTTTCCAAGTCTGTCTGTTTTGGTTACATGATTTACTAGATATGATATTTGTCCTGTTTCCTGTTATGATGAATTGTTTGATGATGTCATTGGCAGATGAGTGACCGACCACGATATGAAGTATTCCTTTGAGACCTTTAACTTTATATTTCATTGCATTTACGTTTGCATAATTGTCATCATGTATTTGAAGAAGGAAAAACAATTTTACATTCAGTTACATACTCCTGCAATTAACGTTTATTTTTTAAACAAACAATAAAAATTTTATTATGTAAAAACTACTTTTGTAATATTGCCCATCTGACTTCATGGAGTGGTGAAATCATCCCCATTCTCAAGTTTAATTTGGTACTAGGATTTTTGTCACTATTAGAGATTGAGAAGCAAGACTATGAAATTTGAAGAAAAAATTTTTATAATTATATTTTTTTATAATTATATGCAATCTAATATGCCGAAAAGTTACCAGTTTATATACGATCAAAAAATCAATAGTGAGATCAATATTGGGGCAATGAAAGAAGCAACAAGCCAACGATGTAAACCAATCACTTGGAAGAAAGCATCTACTTAAAATTTATAATAGTATCAATATTTTTTCAAATAAATATCACATGCAAGCAAGCAAGCCAGCATTAAACTTTTGATGAGTTTCATTCCATCATCCTTCGTATTGCATTATTTTTATGGTATCTGGAGTGCATTTTTAACATCGCCAAATTAAACTCTATATCGCTTACGTCGACTATCAAGGTAAACTGGTTTTTGGAAGAGTTCAAAACGACGACAAATCTTTCGAAAGCGCTGTTTGAATAGGTATATGAAAGCATAGACTCGATACACTTTGAAAACAAGGCAAAATATTAGATATTCCTGTACTTTTCGAGCGGCTTGCGTTTCCATGCAAATACTTTGGTTGTGGTAAGCTGCGCTGCTGCGTGGCAACTGGTCGGTTTGCTTCGTTGCTCCAAATGTCATGCTGCGAACTGCATATCATAATGACGAAAAGAAGAAACAACATTTTTTCTCTGTGATATTTTTATTTTGAAGCGAAACACTATTTTCAAATTCCTCATGGCTCTCTGCTTGCAATATTATCTTCAGAGATACCATGTATACCTAAATGAATTTGTATAGAATTAGGCATATAATTATTTTAAAACACGAAAAATGCAACAAATGCCGTTTACGAAATCTCTATCTAAATCCCAATTTATCCCACATTTTTGAATAGCCTTTCTAAAAAAATATGAATTGATTAATTCTTTTGTATAACTTGTTGGTTTTACTTTGCTACTTCACAGCAAAATTAAAACCTTGCACTGAGAATTACTTTTATTCATTCAAAACAAATATTTAAACCATTTTGTTTGAAAAATTAAAATTAGCCCCTAACCACCTTGTTTATTAGCAACCACGAGTCTTTTACAAAGTTATACAACAGACCAAAATACCGGAAATTCAAGGTCAGCTAAAAAGAAAGTCAAAGCACTCACCAAAAAGACAGCAACCTGATGATGATGATTATGGTTATGCTGGTAATGATGAGCTTTTTGGGATACATGACATGTGTGGGGCTACTAGACATTGCTTCTCTGCTGTGCTCAAATCAACAACATATCTTTTGTCGAAAAAAAGAAGTTTTCCTCTTTGCCTTTCCTTCTTCCTACTTCCTCGCCTCCTTTCTTTTTTTGGCATATAGCTTTAAGAGAGAAATAAATAAAGTATGTAAAAGCTTTTAGACCTTTACGATACGAACGTACACAATACCACACAATGTAATAAGCGCACCAAAATACGCAACGCATACTCTAAGTCTCTGTGCATTTTTTCTGCTTGCTTTTGTACAATGCGACGTATAGTAATTTCAATACAATCTGGTAAAATAGCCTGTCTACCGGGATTATTGGGAGGAGGAACCAGTTGATTCAGTTGATATCTTGCTACCTTTTATTGTTATTATTAATAGTTTTTTTTTGCTTTTGTGTGGGACAGCAACAGGGCACGGATGATGTTGATGATGATAATGATAGAGAGTATAAGAAAAAGAGCTTTCTGGCAAACTAACTAACTATTCGAATAAATGTTAAAGTTGTATTTTTTCATACGAAAGAAAAAATAATAATAATAAACAAGAAACATTTAGATTCGTCAGTACGGTGAAAATAGTGCACATGCACAAGCGATATTAGCATGAGGAGATGATCCTTAGCAAAAACCTGCTTTTTCGATTTGGACCTCATCATGTAATTCTTCTTTTTCCTACTTCCTCATTTAAAACCTTCAAATCTCCAATGGACAAGTTTCATGAGAGGTTTTTTTACATGACATGTGTGTGGATGTGTGTAAGGGTATAAATATGCATGCAGATATAGATATATGTATTTATGTGCGTAAAAAAGAAACTGGTAGAATTTCATCATGATCTTTTGTTGTAACCATAGTAAAAAATGTAATAATAATATGCAGCAGTGGAATACGCACGTAGGCAGGCAGGCAACCCTATCATCTCTGTAATATCTCTCCTCTACTCCGCCACCACAGCAAACTCATGTGCTCTTTTCTTGTGTGCTCCTATTACCCTTGCGGTATTTTTCTGAGCAAAGTTCTTTCAATCCAAAAAAAATCCTCTTGAACCTGCAGCAATTTTATTTGACGATCTTAAAAAGATGATGACGATGACGATGATGTTTATGTCCGTTTGCAATGTAGAAGTAATAATAATAACACTAATGCAGGAAAGGTAAGAAAGAGATACCAAACCTTTTCCTTTTGTGTGCGTATGAAATCATCCAAAAAAGTTGATTTTATTTTGTACTGCTGCTGCGGTTGTTGTTGATGGAAATAAATGGAAGCATGCAATCTATTTGAGTGAGACAGACAGGGCTTTGCACTTTTGCCCATAGCGCCTCTTCTTCAAGAGAAAATAGTACTGGTAAAGTCATCATCATCATATGCATAGGTAGTTGTTGTAAGTGTGCATTGCATTGTGTTTTATTCAAAGATCACCATATAAATACCATAAAACTTGTTTCAAGACGCGTATTTTTCTCCACTTGCCTAGTTGCGTATTATCATTTGTATTTTTTTCTTCCAAGGCTTTATATTTGTATATTTTATTTCGACTTTTATACTTTCCTCCATTTATTTTTTTGGACAGGCCATGAACTGCCATGGAATGGAATGCATTTTTTTGCCGTTTGCATGCTTTTTAGCATGTCTTATTATGTACCAATGTACCTTGTAAAAGCATTTCATTCGAATGCATCGTAGTATTAGTATTATTATCATTTTAAGATTTACAACAAACAACTAAAGTTCATTACATTTTCGTTGCACTATAATCAAGTTCTTGTAGCAGAAAGGCTTGTTGTGAGTATACTGCTGCTGGAATGGTTTCAACTCATGTTTCATGACAGGATCATATTTCAATCTCAATCGAATTCTAACTATCACTGTGAAAAGAAAACACTAAAAGGTCAAGAGAACTGAACAAACTTTAATGAGCGTGATTCGGTTTCATATCACTACTGTTTTCAATGGAATTTCGACCACAATGATATTTATAGATTATGTGTCTACAAGCGCATGGATATGAGATAGCATACCGTCATTTAGATGATGTGAACTTTGAATTTACAAATTATGAAAAATTTACAGCGATAAAATGAATATTAGCATAAAAAGACTAATGGACAATTCAATATTGTTTAGAGTTTGCATTGTTTCTTCTGTTTATTTATTTATTTACTTATTTACTCTTTTTGGACTGCGAGATTGTTCATTATTTATTTTTAATTTAAGGTTACGAATAATTATTCATTTTACTGTTAGGGGAAATATGGCGTCATTTTAGGAGCATCATTTATTTAACCATAATAACCTCATTAAGAACGACGCAGCTACTAGCAACAGGTCAGAAATATAATACACGGGCGAATGCATTGTTACAAATTATAAAATGGAACTGAGAGGGAATCGTTCAAAACGTAAATCAACAACAAGACGATTACCACTTAAAATAGAATATCTATTATAAAGTCGAGAAAAACTACTTTCTTTTCCATTACGAATTCATAAAATAAATATAGTAGAGCAATAGATAGTTATAATGAGACAGTATTTTAGTGTAGGACATTAAAATTGTAGTTCTAAATATGTATTTGTTTGGATAAGTATTTAGTTTATATATTTGATAATGTAATAAATGTGACTATTTATTACTCATTTGACGCTTACCATCATCATTAATTTAACACAAAAAATGTCAAGGAAAATCATAAATACAAATATTTTTGTATACAGGATCTGAGCTTCTTGATCTGAGTTATGAAAAAAATTGTAGTGGGGACTGTTGCTGTACAGTACAACGGTTGATTAAAAATCAGAATTCCTTGTTCTGCTATAGCAGTAGAGCGCAATTATTTTTTTTATTGACAATACATAATAATATAGTAAAAACGTACAAAACTAATTTTTATTATTATTATTGTTATTGAGACACTTACATCGAATGATAATAGTAATATTAATAATAATAATAATAACCTTAAATATGCATGTAAACGGAGTTGCATTATTAAGGCGCTATAATAATATGTTATAATAGTAGTATAATATATTTATTATGGCTGGCTCTATGTATTGTGCAGTAAATAGTTTAGAATTGGCCAATAATGGAGTTTATATTTTGCTTGATTACAATTTCTGGCAGGCATAAGAAAAGTAGTAAAAAACAAAATTAAAGTTGAACAAAATTCCAAGCACTTTTTCAACGAGAAAAAAATCAAGTTACGTGTTATATTCTGTATATAAATGGATTGTTTCTTTGGGTAGGGAAGACCCACGAGAACAACAATCAGAGAGCGGCTTATTGAATCGGATTAGTTTCTCTTTCTACAGATTTTTTTTAAACTGCCCAGTTGTAAAGTACAACAATCGTCATTTCCACACTGACTGATGAGCTCAAGTTGAAAAAAGCTGTAGTCAAACAATAATAGCAATACTAATAATAATAGTAATAGTAGTAACAATAAAATAATGATAATGATATTACATGCATATTATTACGATAAATGCTTCAATACTGACTTGTTGAACAAAAATATTGTGTTGCACCATCCCGTGTCTCTGTATGTATGTATATATGTGTGTGTAATGACGTAGATAAATAATTTAACAACAGCGAGACTTCATGCAACATCAACATTACTTTAATAATAATTATAACAAAAAACCTACCGTCGCCTTCATCTTGTACGTGCGCAAGCAAAACTTAAAAACTCTAGTGTGTTTTTACTCGGACGATCATCATCGCACAAAAAGAAGAGAGATGCAAGCAATATAGTAATAATAAAAATGACGAAAGAGAAAAGAGAATTATTCACTTGTAATAACAATTTAATAACATCCGTTTTTTGCAGCTTTTTTTAGATCGACACATTCGCATTCCATGATGATGAATAAGCAAATTTTCTTCTTGGCTACATTTTATAAACTATTTTTCAACAATAATTTAGATTCATTTTCGGCTTAAAAACATTATTATTAGCACTACTAACATGGCCACATGGCAGAAAAGACTGCAACTTTTCTACAAAAAATTAACATCTATATTTTATAATCATTATGACAATAATAACAATAATATTTTTACTTGTATATTTAGGTATTAAGTATATATAGATTTTACGCATTTTGTTTGCGTTTTATAGCATAATATAATATTTATAGCATCACTTATAGGTAATTTTTATAATAAAGTATATTTTATACTGGAATAAAAACTATTGAATTGTAACGTAATTATCATCAAAATCAGAAATGACACAACAATAATTTCTACAAAACTATCTATCCAAACTAGTTTTTTCACTAACCTAACGAACACATTACAGGAGATGATGGGGTTTTTAACAGCACGAGCACGACAGTCATTTCATTATATAATGTCTTATAATTTTCACCTTAAATGTACGTACGTATTTTTTATACTTATCAACAACACATTAGAAGTTAGGTATGTATTTTTAGTAACCAAATAATGTAATGGAGTGTGGGTGCTCCTTTACAAGCAAACACGCTATAAACAATAAAACTTTTCATATCGATATCATGCCCAGCATTTCTTTCTTAAAAATCCTTTTCCATAGCCATCTTTGAACGGTTTCTTTGTCTTTTTTAAACAAAAATCTTTCCTTATATTGCCATTTCAAGTACATTCTTAATACATCATGGTTCCCTGCACCCACAAGTTTTCAGAAATTTATCACTGATAAAAATATGTATTACTACCACAAATAATAATAATTACATATTATATTATGTTAAAGAGCAGTGTGTACAAACAACAGATATAAATCTGATGGACATACTACTTTTTGACAGTATTTTTTTTAAAAGTATGATATGCTATTCAAAAGAGAAAAGTACATTAATGTCTTCACGTGGTCCTGCCTACTTAACACAAACAATTCTCATTGCAACATCATATTGTACAGTTGTGTACACTTTTCTTAAAGTCTACAGCGGAGCTCCTGGTCATTTCTCGCTTGAATGCATGTCGTCCTTAAAAAGCAATCTCGTTCTGGCTACCAGTGTTTGTCTTTAGAATGCAAACAACAACCCAAACCAAACTTTCTACCTATCCTTAAAAAAGCAGTACGTCTACAGCAAAAGTATAATTCAACATGTACAAATAAGAGTTGGCCGTGGCCGGCGTGTGTGGAGCAGCAGCCCCTTTTTACACGCTTCCCTTTTTACATTTTTATCTTTACTCTTCTTAAATAGCGTTCTGTCAATATCCATCCAACTAAACCATGAAAACTATCAACTGTTTGTTGCGTTGTGATATTATTAGCTAATTGTCTTAATAACAACCTATGTTTTCTCACATGAATCAACAACTACTACCACCATCATCATACCTTTTTCCTACCTCCTCTCTCTTTCTCTCTCATCATTATATCCAAGTTTGCTGAGAAAGTTACTTATTCACAACTTCACACTTGTTGATCAGAGTCTTTAAACACTGGTCAGGTTTTCATCGTTTGTCACTGCTGCTGTACTACTATCTGCCAGTGTAAACGTTATAATAATAATATGATAGGTCATTAAAATGTTTACTTTAATGTTTAATTCTTGTTTTAATAAAGTCCCTGTCTTGTTGTTGTGGTGAGTGTGCAGGCATGTAATTGTGGTGAGTGGTTTTTAATGACGTGTTCTCAAATAAAAATATTTGTTTTGTATAAAATAATTGTTTACGCTATAATATTATGATTATGTTTTTTAATATATATCCAGTATATAATGGCACCCGTACACAGTTCAGTGTTTTCAATATACATGTTGCAGTATTATCGTAATCCTACGCGGATATCATCATACATGCAGTAGTAAAAGTAGCAGTAGCTGCTATTTAGTATCATACATTCATTTACAAAAAAAAATCTGTGAAAAAAAGTCAACGTGTTTTGTAAAACGGTATCATCATCATCATTATAATCTTTTTACACCGGAAAAGAGATTACACAATTCTATTAAAACGGAGCTGATTTTTTTACATGTAACCCATTAAATAACAATGATTTACAGATTAAACATCCCGAATGTAGGATTTTATATTGGCACATTGAATATTTCATGTTTTGAGTACATATGCAAATACTTTTACATCAGAAATGCAAGTATTGAAGTTCTATTCTTGGAAAAGAATCGAGTGATCTTTGAGGGGAAGAAATCGGGTCAAATAATTTTTTTTGAAATTTTTGAGTGAAATGATCATCATGGTTGGATTTATCGAATGATTTACATAATACGAATGCAATGTCTTTTTTGCTAAAAATGTAATCTTTCCATCGTCCTTCTTAGTTTTATGTATATATAGTCCTTTTAGTTTTTGTTTTAAATATTCACCCCAAAATATATGAAAGTCGTCTAATGTGAAAGTATCTCTGGTTGGACGTAGTGTTGTGTTTTAACTCTCTACAATCTATCTAGGTTTACCCTACAAAGTTATACCTTGTTTATTACTGAGCCATTATTAAAACAGTATATAGTATTATTAATATATACTGTACAATATTTTCTACCTCTATTTCTACTTTTTAAATTGAAAATTATATATGTGACGATGACGACGACAAGTAAAAAATTAGAAATTTATTCAGTTATTTTGAAAAAAATGATATTTTTATATAGAAAAGTAACATTTGTTTCTTTAGAGTCTTTAAAATACCAGAGATGCCACAAAACGAGTACGTTTTGCGATGTTTGCCTAAAATTATTATTTTCATTTGAGTTATTTAAATAAAAGTAAAAATACTGGATGGCTCCTGACACAAAAAATAGTATTTTGAATTGATGTCAGTCAATAGAAAATAATAATATGGATGCCAAATAATATGATGATGATTTGCCTGTTTTTTAATAAAAAAATGGAAGGATTCATCATATTAAATGCTATAGGGTGTATTTAAACATAATTATTGTTATTATAAAGAAAAGGAACTTTTTTATCGTTGTAGTGATTCAACTACGAAAAGAGTTAATTTTTTATGATATAATTTGTCGCCTAACATTTCATAATAGTAATATATAGAATGAGCATTAAAATGTTGTAGAAAGTGTGGGGGCGTTGTGACACAAACACCATGAGACTGGAATGATACATTTTATAATAATGAATGAAACGCGCAATGAATATTAAAAAAAGTTTCAAAGACGTTGTCAAAATTGCTACCTATTTATATAACTTATTGTTTAAATACTATAACTTAATTATCATTATTATTAATATTTATTTAGAGCGATAATAATAACTTACACCTATGTTTCACTGGCATTTGTTTAAAATAAGGACTGCTTTTATTTCTTTGCAGGCTTCCTTGAATACTTGTTATTGTTTTTGTTGGCTTTGCCTTGAGAGTGGAGGAGAGCTTCTTGTCTAGCTTGTTGTGCTTTTACCCGTTGCCTTTCCTCAATTTTCTGACGGAGTGTCAGCAGAGTTGAAGGTGATGCTCCAGTCCCAGTCCGCACGTGCCTTCCTGTCATTGCCCTGGGGGCACGTTTGCCACTTGCGCTGCTTGGTGTAGTTTGGCCAACCACTGAGCCGTCGGAATCCATTCCCGCTGTACCTTCCGTTACTGATGCTGGGGATACTGGTGACTGACTATGGTAATTATTGTTGTTATTGTTATTTACGCTTGCCATTGACCGGCTGATTGTTGGTGTCTACGAAGGAGAAGAAAGAGAAAAGTTTAAAAAAATATATAATGTGACACGGCAGCACCGATATAAATGGAGAAAATTTACTTTCTCCCTTTTACAATATGCTACAACAAATTCAAGAAAAATTCTGCTGCAAGAAGAATTGCAAAATAGCCAAGTACATAAGCAAAAAAAATATTAAATGGATACTACGTACCTTTTCTCCCTGCGTAGCAGGTAATTGTGGGGGAGTTGTAGATGACTGAATAGCATACTGGCGTAGTATTTCTTGAAGCTTGAAACGACTGCAAAAGTTGGGAATAATAACCAACATAGACCCAGGGCGGATAGGAACCTAAAGCTTTCAAAAGACCACCGGGATCGCCCAACATTGCCGCTGATGTCAACTGTAGCTGCATAATTTGTTGCTGATACGTGTCAGGGTCAATTCCATACAACTTTGCAGCATCCGTAGGTGACAACGGAAAGGGAGATGCAGACTTTAACTGAGCTTGCTTTTTCCACTGTTCAATATCCAGTCCATCTGGCCTGGGAGATGAAGACTTTGGATAAGCCAAGTTACACGGTTCTTCATCCTCCTCCTCATCATATTCATCTTTGATGAGGTTCAGGGCTACTTTGTCAGATTCATCTTTCCTTCCTCCCATTAGCATCATTCCCTTCTCTCGGTTGTTTCTATAGGGTGCATTGCTGCGCAAGTCAGTTGGACCGTCATCAACTACTTCATCACTGGAAGTTACATGTCCACCCGACGACGTGTCATCATCACCCGAATAATGTCGAGTTCTCGGGTCTTTAGTGGTTTTTATTTGTGAAACCATTTCCTCCAGTCTGGCCCGTTTATTTTGAACATGGTCTCCCCGTCCACCCTCTCCTCTTGTCTTTTCCGACGATGACAACAAATGCTCTTCCTCCCACGACGAATATCTGTCTGGTGAAACATTTGTGTTATTGAATTTAGCGTGAATGAGGGAGAGGGGGATTAGACCGGGTTGTGTTGAATGCTTTCGGAGGAGAGGCGTACTGTTGTTGGGAGTGGTGTTGCCATATTTTGAGGAGGCGGACATTGCGGCAAGATTGCGCCAAATGGTTGACGGGCTTAGCGGTTTCGTACTGGTGACTTCGTCCTCCTCTCCCGGCGAATCACGGTGAAGACCGGAATCGGGAGAGGAATATGTGTTGTTGTCATCATCGTCTCCGGAGCCATGCACTACTACGCTACTCAATTCTCTGAAACGAAGGTCGGATTTCCTGCTCCGTCGATGTGGCTGCTGCTGATGATTATGATGATGACTGCTGCTGATGTTGATGGCTGCTGGAATGGGGTGATGAGACCACGGTAGAAATGTGATTATTTGGTGGTTGATGAGATGATGGGCTTCTCCGAGTGGAGAAATTTACTGGCGATAATGGAGAATTATTATTATGACTTTTGGCACTGATATCATTATTATTGTTGTTGTTTGTGATTATGTTATTATTGTTTATGATGTTTTCTGACGATCTCGAGGATGAGGACAGGGGTCGAATTGGTGACGGTATCGTAATAAAGGGATTTTTGTTTCCTAAATTTAAAGGGATCGGATCTGTTGAGGATCCTGAGAATCCCGACGTTTTGCTCTTGCTTAAATCCATTGGAATTGGCGTTCTGTCCTCTTCACTTGTATTTTCATTACGTATCCCTATCGGAGCTACTGATGTGGCACCTAAATGCCGTAAAACCATCATGGCATTAAAGGATTTGACACTTTGTTAACGAAATGTTAAAAACTACACTGTCCTTTTTAAATGTTCGTTGCACAAAATTCTTTCAGACCTTTTTATTTATTTATATTTAAACCTTAAACGCGACAAAATAATTTTGCAATTTTCATGCAATGCACTTTGATTGCACTGTTTGAAGATTCTCACAAGGAGAAAATAATACGTGGAAAATGGCCACCGTATAAATGAGAAAAATATTAACTTAAAAAATATTGAAAAATATTAACGTGAACAACTTTTATGACACTTTACAACAAAAATTTTCTTGAATGTTGTTGGAAAAGCACTTTTTACTATTAGTAGTATTATTACATGCTGAGGAAACGGATGTGTTTCGTCCTTGCATATTGGTTCCGTCCGGGGTGGATTGTGACATACATTTCTTGTAAAGTTTTTCGCTGGGTATACAAGATAAGTAGAGAGAGAGTGAATGAGTAATCAGGATAAACAATAAAAATATACTGGCACTGTATTAGTAACGTTGAGGTATACTTTGTAGTAGGTAGTAATAGGGATGAAGAGCTAAACTTAATTACTAATTTCGCACTACACTTGACTCAGTTCATCAGAATAATAACAATAATGGACAATAAATTATACAGGTATGTGCACCTAGTACTAGTTCGTAGTCGCAGCAAAAATCTTGTTTTTCTTGGCACAACATACCTGGTGGTGGTGGACGATTTTCGTTTGACGTAGAAGAAACGATAATAACAGGGATTCCGATGACGCGGCGACCACAAATTCTCAAGAATTCTCTGCAACAAAAATAGAAACAAAACTGGTCAGCTCCCGTTCATTCCATTTTNGGATTCCGATGACGCGACGACCACAAATTCTCAAGAATTCTCTGCAACAAAAATAGAAACAAAACTGGTCAGCTCCCGTTCATTCCATTTTCTACTCTTTTGGCAGCGCAATTTTCGCAATGAACGCAAAAAAATAACGTGCATGCTACAAATAATAATAATGGTGATTATGGGAGTGTAATAATGTGAAAAACATTATTCACAACACATTTAAGTTAAGCGCAGGTGATCATTGGTGTCTTGTCTGCTGCTAATGCAGATGAGTAAATTTCAATAAAAAATACCACTTAATTTTACTCACCCGAAAGAAATCATGTAAAATCAGTTAAAAAACGGAATAAAAGCATCATGATAGCCATCATCCCCCACCAACACTACCACCGTCACCGGTAGCCACAACTTTTGTATTACTATTATGATTAGCACCAAAACAATAAGGAGCACTACTAGCGCAGGGGGAGCAGAAGAGATTAACGCGGAAACAAAATTGGGTACTTTACCGTGACACCTTTTGCACGTAACATAATACTACTTCGCAACCGCTCACTATAGTGACGATGGCTTTAATTAGCTGCAAAAAGACAAGCAGTGTGATGACACTTTTGGAGAGACACCAAGAGGAAATTTTGGAGGCACCTTAACAACCGCAGGCTAAAAAATTTTATTTGTTTTATACTTTGATTTAAAGTAGAAAGACGATTGTATAAATATTATTACTATTATTATTGATGGATGATTTTTATTATTATTTTATTATTGCAAAATAAATGAGGTAGTGTAGGTAGGTTGACCAAGAGACTAGAACCAAAATGTGTGTGTGTGTGTGCACTGTGCACGGCGGCGATGACGACGACGATGGCTCGTTGTTGTGAATGTTCTGGGATCGGATGAGCAACTACCAGCTTTGACTACAATGAGGGGTTGTTTTTCGCTTAAAAATTGTTGTTGTTGTCTTGAACATTCTCAAAAAAAGGCAAAACAGGGTTTGCAGGAAAAAGCAAGACAGGATCCTCATCCACATTACTTTACAACTTACTACTGCCACACTACTTGAATGAGCGAGTGGTATAAAAGGCTTGCCTTTTTACTTTGTTCATCATCATTGCAAGAGTACCTACCCATCAT
>JAANSP010000821.1:0-18352 GCA_036850745.1 Homidia socia
GTACATTTTCCCAAATTCTGTACCCGTACCCCGTTTAAAATGTATGTATCGCTTTCGCTTGTCACTAGTGAGCAAAATGCAGAATAATGCTTCTTCAGTACACTCCTGTTAGTATTATTTTATGCGTGACCACATTTACGCAAAACCAACAACCAATTTTTACTAAAGATGACTTTACATTTTGTTTACATGGGACATGTTTGCAATAATTTTAAAAAAGGAAAGAAGCTCATTCATTCATGAATTCACAAAAAGAATGCTGGTTATTTTTATAACGACGACCACCGTTTGAGTTTGTTTTCATGTTGTTGCTGTACATCTAAACTGTGCATGCTTCCTTAAAATATCAAAACAATGGATTCCTAAAATAGACCTTCATTAGAGTTACTAAGGGAAACCTTACTTATTTAACGGAAGCTTTTTGTTTTGTATAACCTGCTAGTTTATATTCAAACGGGAAAACTCACTGCTTAAAATAAAAAATTGTTTAAAGTACTTATAAAAGTTTTAATGACTCAATTTTGTATCTGCTCATTGAAGTAATATTGAAAAAAAAATTATATAAATATCAGCAAAATAATAGGTTTCATTGAGTCATGATATTTCATGATAAATCATTAATATCACTGTTTACATATTTACTAATTGATAGAATCGCATCTGTTTGCATCAGCTATGTACTTCACGTAACGCTGTCATAAGCATGTTATGTGGTGGGCGACCAAGATTTCGGTTTTTGTTTGGCTAAGCAAAAAGTAATGAAATAATAGTTTCTCTCATCTCGTGTGCACGTCTGATGATTATTCTTGGCAGTTGTTGCCATTGTCAGACTAGTGAGTGAGCACTAGTTTTACGAGTAGTGTTTTCAGACTTTGTAACTGGCGATGCAAGCACACAAAGAAAGGAAAATGTGTCAGAATTTCTTGAAATGTAGTATTCTTGAAAAAAACTGGCCACAAAATCATATTAATAATATTATGTATGTACCTATTTCTCCTAATATGCTTCAAAATCAACAAAACAGGCGTTCACTTTTACAGCAAAAAGAAGTAGAAGAAGGCAAACGTAGCTTTGATATATTATTAGTAGCAGAGTGCAATCATATTTTTTTTCTTTTCGTACTTGTCAGCCTCATGGTCTGGCGTCTAAAACTGAGCTGCAAAAAGTATATGTGTATTCCTCTGCACTGCATACAAATAAAAATGCATATAAAATGTAATTACAAATGCTATTTCTACTGTCAACGTGTGTAGCCAGAATTGACAATGTGTGTAGAATAGTGACAATATGGGGAAGACAAAATAAAAATTTCCTTTTGTTTTTTTTATTCCGAAGAAAAAGAAACCGACCAGAGATTTTTTGTGTGCATGAAGCAAATGAGATTACGTGTGTGTGTGGCGAGACGAATACATGATCCACGAAGAAAAACGATAATGCTGTCCTGATGGTGATATGATGACCATTTCTTAGCTCAGCCTCTCTTGTGAATGAACATTACTGAAAAAGAAAAGAAAACACAGACCAAGAAATCCGGCTGAAAATAGATAACGGCGGAGTTTATACAATATATAATTTTATTTCAACGTCTCCTCACATTCTACTCTGCGCCCTTGTACTGTCTGTCTGAAATTACGCATCTGATTCGAGCTTTCTTTCTGGTGAAACAGTTCAGTTTCGCTTTTTTGTCAGAACTTACTTTTTCGCCAACTGCACTCTCCGTGCACACATTTTCCTTGTCTCTCTGCTGAGAAATAAGAGTTTGTGGGAAGAAGGGAGTCGTAGAATAAAGAGGGGAAAGATGAAAAATATAATAATAAAACTTTTTGTTTTCATCTATTAACTAACTAGGCATAAGACACTACAACTAAATATGTTTATGCTGCTACTTTCTATTTTTCCGTACAGAAATATTCCTTGTTACTATTAGCTTTTATTCTGCTTGTATTAGGGATTTGCATCTCTCTGCAAACCAACAACGGCAAGTAGGAAAAAGAGGAAGCAGGGTCACGAGTAATTTACTTCACGAAATGCTTCCACCAAAGAAAAGAACCGAGCAGCAGCAGTTTCTACTCAGAGTGGTCAGTTGCATCTCTCTACTCTCTACAACCTACACACACAGAAACAAACCAAATAGTTCTCGTAGTCAACAAACAATTCTCTTGAAAGATAAGATGACTACTGGTGAGCTGTTAAGTAGAATAGAGCGGGAGAAATACATGTGCCACATACAGACCTTAATGAGAAATTGAGGAATAAATGTAATAATGAATTTAGTATGAATAGCCAGTTGCAGTAGGAAACTGGAATGCAGATATATATGAACAATAGTTAGCGACCAACGGATATGGATATTTATTCTTGAGTACACATTCTTATTTCCTATACATATTATCATTAGCATTACAATGGTTGAAATTGTGGCGTATAAGCGTAGTGTTTTTTACAAGCAGTGCATTTGGTGTGTGAATACGTAACCATCCATTGATAATGCATAGTTTGTGGTTTTTTGTGCCGTTGTGACGTGATAATATGATGTTGATATGACGTAGATAAGAAGATAACGCACATAACATTTTATTCGTTTATTCTTCTTCAACTCGGTTTATTTTCAGATTTTCATATACTCTATTTACGTCTTGAATGGTGCCTTTGATAACTGTACCGTTTCGCCCACGCATGCAAAATAGTTTCCTCTTTTCCAGAGTTATTATTATCACAACAAATATTCAGCCCACACTGCAAATAAAAAGTCAAAAGTACATTTGAAAATGTATTTGAATCGGCAAAAATACATAAAACAACCTTAACACATTGCGCAGGTCCTACTTTTTCGGCTGATGCCCACAGAGTTTGAGAAGGAGAATGAAATTCTTAAGAGAGTATGGGCCCATTTTATGTTTCATTTTTCAGGGAAATTATAACATATCGCTTTAAACCTTGACATACATTGGTGTGCACCATGCATAAAAATAAAGGAAATGCTCAAAGAAGAATGCATAGAGACATTTTAGTCCTTTCAGTTTTCATGTCAAGTTGCAATGTAAATATAATGCCCATCTTTTTTTCTTAAAAGGAATAAAAAACTTTTAAATTGCAAAATGATAAAACAAATAATTGTCTTTTTGCTTACTTTTGATTTATATTTTGACTGTTTGTTCATAACCTTTATCTGTCCTTACTTTGATCGATCTATATTATTATTTCGGTGCGCCAATTCCAATCAGTTTCTTCGAGGTTTTTGTGCCAACCACAGGGATTATGCAAAACCGATGGACACGTGTAACACAAAAGTTGAAAAATCAACCAGTGAAAAACAAAGTTTAGTTAAACTTTTTTTTAACTGCATGAAATTTAAGTACAACTTCTTTTAAAAATGCATTGTCCTATTATCATTCTTTTGTTACGTCAACAATAACAAACCAATTTTTCGCTTAAGGACAACAAGATTGAACATTGTCATCATCTCGTGTATAATAAGGCTAAATAATTGTATACATTGTAAGCGAGGAAGCGAGGAAGCAAAGGATAGCATGAAAGAATGCGCAATCATTATTTTATCATCAAAGAATCATGTTTTTCTTGCATTGCCTATTTACCGAAAAGAAAAAAGTTGAAAATTACAAGTTACAAATTGTTGCGTGCTCCAAACCAGATAATTTTACTAGTTTCCGCTTTTTTATTTGTGTGGAAGCTTTTTCCTGTACGGAACCTACTTCAGAATTACCATTTTAAAAGTTGCTTTATATTGAGTAAGTATGTGGGATTTTTAAGGAAAACTTTTTCATAAAAACACTCCCGCTGACTGGGAAACGCACGTGGGTAGCTCTGAAAAAGGGAGGACAATCAATATACTATGTATACGTACGTATTTAAGAACTTACAAATACGTATCTGCCTAATTTGATTCAGGCTCCTTCTTTTTCCCAAAAGATTCATTTGAAAAGGGAAGTTAAAAAAGAGGTAATGATGTTGCGGGCTATAGCACCGCTGTGCTACTACTGTATGCTAAAATGATTTTTCATTTTCAGAGCCAAAGCGTAGAGGACCTGATGAACTTATTTATCGTTTCTAATTTCCTCCTACTTCCTTACATGTTGTGATGTGCAAACAGCGGGGATGAACAGCCAAATAGCTTTTTTACGGTTGGCTTTGTTCAGCTTACTTCAAGACGACTGAGAACACTTACATTTTCTTCCGTTCCGTTTGTGACGTAGGCACTATACACTTGTCATTCCCATTTTTTCTTATGACGGTCATTACACTATACGGTACGGCGTCAATGCACTTAGTTTAAAAGCATTCTTTCTTTGATTGTGACAACAATGTTTCCAAATGAAAAAAGTAGGCAATTCAAAGATTCTAGTTAATTCCATCCACTTAATTTGACAAAATTAAGGTATGGTAAAATTTCAGATTATCATTGTCAAAAGTAAGCGTGTTCATTGAGCATGCCTAATTCACATCGTTTCTATTACTCCAGTTTGCGATTGCATATCCACTCTGATCGCTTCCCATGGAGTTCAATGGAAAACAAGTACAACGGGGAAAACTGGTATGGTGCAGTTTAACCGAGGAGAAATCAATAGCATCATCATATCTCCTCTAGGAATTGAATTGTTTGTTGAAAATAGATCAAACAACTTGTGGCTTAGGATAAATGGAAATGATAGCACACACGAGCTAAAATTACGATTTCCTCGCTTGGTGCAAAATACATGGTGCAAAAAAGGAACAAACCGTATAGGATTCAATGTTTTTATTCCTAATGGAAATATATCATTGTTGTGTGAACGAGATTTTCTCTGTGATATTCAACAATCATCATCATCGGCATCATCCCAAGCAAGGGTGCTACTACTGCAATCTCATCTCGTCGTATGTGTGTGTGTGTTTGTGTGTGGAGCAACATAATACAGGAACAAAGAGATTTCTTGAGTCGGGCAAATGAACAAACGTTGGATAAATCACGCCGATACAAATTGATCTTTTCACGTTTCTACTTTTTCTCTTGCATTTGCTGGTCTGGTTTTACTTTACCTTTATATATTCTTTACTTCTATCACAACCAAAAATCCTATTAGACAACGGCAGCAGCAGCAAAACAGCAGGCTCGATGATATTTGAAGAGGAAATGTGAGACGACAAGTAGTATGTAGTTTTATAGAAAGTGGTAGCAAAAAGAACTATAGACAGCAGCTGATTTCATTGTTTGAGCATCTTGGCTTTAATAATAATATGCCAACAACAAGAATGCAAAGAAAATGATGACGGGGATCTTGGAAAAGAAAATTTTCTACTGCTTTCTCATTCCTGCTTTCCATTTATCTGTCGAATTACACCATTCCTAATGCAATTTACTCCGTGAATGCATATACTGCTGTTGCTTCGACTTATTCTTTTCTGCCCTTCTCTTTTTCATCTTGACATTATTATGATTCAGAGCACACAGGTTACTTGAGCCATCCTAGTGGTACTTTGTCAATATTACACGCGGCACTATTTCTCTCACGCAAAAATATACACGACTATTGTCTCGTATATCACATGAGTTCTGGGCAACTCCCACCGACCATTGTCTGTCTGTAAGCCACTATTGACACAGCAAATTGCTTAATATCCACCAGAAGCAAGTATAAATGTTGTATTTGAAAATATTCATGTCTTTACCGAGAGCTACTATTATCTTGCCTTGAAAAGATAAGCCATTTTGTAATAATAATAGTAATAACGATAACAATATAAAAACGGCAATTATTGTCGTCTGCACACTGAGTGAGAGAAAAAAACAGGCAAAGTGTTTTTGTATGAATGAGACATTCTAAAGAAAAGTGTATGAATCTGGGCTAGCAAAATCCTGGATTGTCATTTATGCTCAAGATGGCAAACACAGATCGTTGTCCTTGTGATCAGTGTGAACGCACAAACAGATATACCCGAAACAAAAAAGAAAGCATCTTTGATCTTTCTATTCAATTGCCTTCTCTATTTACTCCCTGTCTCCTTCTACTCTCTCCGCATCGACCAATACTCGTAACACGACACCAGTAAGCTCAATAATAATAATATAATATCGAATATAACAATGCCAATCCGGCCAGTTAACGTGTTTTTCAAGACAGATTTATTTTTATAGAAGGAAGGCTAAAATGTACAAGATGCATTGTACATCTGCTCAGAGTAAGTGTGCAAATATTATTGCTGCTGTTATGTATTATTATTATTACTACTGGTACAGCTTGGCTACATTAAAGGATATGATAAGCAAGAAAAAATTCGCTTCCACTTATTAATTCCAATTTTCTCCCTTTGACAACCTTTGTTGTTTATGGGAAAGGCGTTCTCAAGAAATGAGAGAATGAAAGATATTATTTACGTGTGTGCATGGATATACTTTTATCTAACTACTTGTAATGAAGTTTGTTCAAGGTGAACTGTTTTTTCCTCATCTTATTTACTCTTCTTATTCTCTTTCATCACTGCCTATCTCAATCTTCCCCTTCCTTCCTTCTCTCTTGTGAACATGAGGCAAGGAGTAAAATATAAGCTGAAAGGTGTGAAGAAAAGTGGGAAAAAGTGGTTAACGCTGGAAACCTAAACGTCGGTAAAACCTTTTTCCAGTTGCCAAGCCTTTCTTGCATTTTTTTTACTAAAGAACGCTACATTTAAGTAAAGTGTGAACGGGAGATGGGGCAAGAATAAGACAAGACAGAATGTGTCTGGTTGTGTGATTACGAAATGGGGAAAAAAGTGAAGACATGCAACTTGAGCAACGCAACGGTAGAACAGAGAAAAGCTATATTTTATTGTAGCGTGTGTGTGTGGGATGTTGTTTTAGCATGCAATAAATATGCGGTATGCATTTTTCCATGTTTATTTGTCGGTTGAGTTGTTGTGATGGTATAGAAATAAAAAAATGAGCAAATTCACATAAATAGACGACTTTGCCATTTTTTTAGAATAGTCTCTTATTACAAAAAGGCTGGAATTGAGCTTTGTGTGTATGCTCCTCGTAGTCCACGTTCTATCTACCAACTTGAGAATTTTCATCAAAGCTTAATACGGCTGTATGCCTTCTAAGCAACTGCCAAGAAACAGACGGCATGGAAGTTTTTAAAAACCTTGTCTTATTGATGCTGTACTTGTGAATAATGTAAACAGAGTAAGATTTCCTGTCTGCCGGAAGGAATTCTGATGATGGTTAGAGTTAGGAAGGATACACACACAAGTTGATACAAACACACCTACCCAAGTTTTCTCTTTGTGAAAAGGGTACATTTAAATAAATACATGTGTACGTAACCATAACATGTTTTTACTACTTGTTGTTTGGTACGACTGTACAAGTCAATCTATCAATCACGTTGGATTTCTGTCTAAAGCTAGTAGACTAGTTAGCGAAAAGGAGAGAGAATAAAAAATAAGGAAAGGGAAGTTACTTTAAGGGAAAAAGTTGTTTGAAGTTTTCAAATTTGCATGCACGTTATTTTTTTCTTAAGAAATAGCAAAATAGTGAGTGAATAAGGGACTTGCTTGTTAAAATGTATTAAGCATGACGAATATCAAACATATTCAAATTTTTGAAATGCAAATGGTAAAAAGAAAGAAATTTAAATTTGCATTTGCATGCATGTCATTCATAAGCTGAAAGACATTATTGTTATACATGCTTATGTAAGTGCACATGTTTTTGCCACGATAACGACATTTTTACTTGTGTAGTGTTTTAAACTCTTGTTTATTCTTGGGTTTAACTATAGTTATTTTAACAAATACATATGTAATATTTTGTACGTACATGCTCACAAGACAGGAACAAACTAGATAAACTTGAAACGTATACCATTATATTTTCATTTTAACCATTTGTTGAATTATTTTTGCAAGTCAAGACTAACTAAGCAACACGTCATAATAACTTTATTGTTAATTTCTTATTTGGCGCTTGTGGATTTGCAGCTTGAATTTATTCACTCTTAATGTAAGCTTACTGTAAAGGTAATATATGAAATGAAAGCAGTAAATAAATATGCAATATAAATTAAAAATCCAACAACCGCAACTGTATTTTTTGTAAACAAGTTAGCCACTGATTGCGGTAAGCAATAAGCAAATAAATATATTCCTGTCTAATGCAAGTATGTATACATATGTAAAAAGAGGAATATCTCACCGTTCAAACAATCCCATAAAGGAATAGAATGTTCCCCTTTTCCTTCCAGTCTACATGCACCTTTTTCACATATTCCCTACGTGAAAATCTACAGCTTTCTGATCTAAATTCAATATGCACTCCTTGATTTGATCAAAGTTTTCAGACATCTTGACAGGAGACTTAGCACCTAGCATGAATCTCAAATCTTAGCTCAGGTTCTTCTGTAGTAGTATTAGTACTACAGCTAAACTTACTGTGTATTACATACCTATTTTCTTACATTGCATTGCCAAGAGTGGCATTATATTTTTATCGATGAAAATATAATTTACATAAATTTAAACCAGCTTCAAACCAGTAGTCGTAGTTGCAAACAAGAAAAATTTTAATTTAACTCAAACTGAAATTATTTACTACACTCTTTAATAAATTTTTATCGCATTAACGTGATGCAACGTACGTATTTAAATTGTAGAACAAGAGTAAAATGCACAGAAAACCTTTTGTTCTGCCTGGGTGATAATATAGTATTATTATTAGTGTACGTTTCATTTATCTGCAACCCAAAATAAAAACCTCGTCATCTCCCCACAGCTACTGATGGGACACCTCAAATATGTAATGGCTATACATACGTTTAGCAAACTGTACTTAGTTGAATTGAAGTTCAGAAGATGTTCCGTGATGTGATGATGATCATGATGACTTGGATGACGTTTGACTTTGGAGTATATTTTGTACTGCCTTCCCACGTAGGCAGCTGTCCTGATTGACAATGTCACTCTTAAAATTACCTAGGTATGTATCAGCTTCAAACAGCTTTCATGCAGACAAGACATACATATCTCTGAGTGACAACAATGGGGTACGTTGATACCAGTGGCAGTAGCACTTCTCAGGGTAAAAGTTAGTGGCAAAGTGGCAATAAAAGTAGCGGAATGGGAAGAGAAAAGCAGCAACGCAGAAAATGCGTGAATTAAATGAGGCTGTAAACTGTTAACGACATCAAATTGAACGTTAATCGTCTCTTCAACTTTCTTGTTTTCACACGATTGTTTCAACTTGCGGTTCCTTTCTTCAACTATGTATAATGTGCATGATGTTAATATATATTATGATATTATTCAGCTCATTGATCCAAGACTATGCTAGAGCATTTGCAACGTGAAATCAACATGATAATAATGAATGATAGTATATGACGAGATTTTCTTGACTTGAATTGTGTTTTCTTCATTTATGCTACTTAATTGGCACTATTTTCTCACTGAAAGTTTGTTCTGCTTAATTTTCCAAAAAAGTTAAGTTCCAACCCACGTACAAGAATAAATATACAAGATACATACATGCATACATGTACCTACATAAATACTTGATTGAAGTTTGTTGTCATTATGTACGTTTCTTGTGTCGCTCGTAGCAGAATAAAAAGTCATATCGTTCTGATAAGTTGTAACTGTACAATTACACACAAGTATTAGTGTATGTATTTAATTGAGTACCGCACTTGGTAGAAAGTTGTTATTAAACTTTCCTCCAACCTTTCAAAAAAGCATTAAAAAGTTTTATTTGAATTTCCCTCCGCTTCTCAAACAAAAAGCAAGTAATACAAGTACGAATAATAAAAGGAGTCAAGTGGTAATTTGTTCAGTTTCTACTGTTACTGCCACTGCTCAATGCTCACACTCTCCCTTCCTTTCTTTTATTATCAAAGTGACTGGAAAAACAAGGAGAGATGATAGAGTAGCAGTGGGAAATGAGGTAATTAGCTGGGAGCAAAAGCTAAACCTTGTAGTTCTTTATAAATGAACAGTTCTTCTGTAGCCTGTTGAGCTTGTTCTTTCCCTTGTACTTTTGCATTTGCTGCACGTATTATCTCATTCAACTAAATGGAAAAGTCCCGGCAGTAGTCTTTTCCTTATTGCCACTTTTTACGCGTTTACGCGACGCAAATGAGAGCATTATTTATCTTTATGGTGCAGAGTTAAAGCTCCATTCATCCGCAACATTTTCCACAGATACAGAAAAATCCTCGCCTTTATTCTTTTACCTGCTGTATTGTGCACGCGTACATGTAGGTATTTTCGTTTTCACAATGGCATTGGGAGAAGTTGACTTCCTCGTTCCTTTCTACAGAAGTTGGCTCGCGGTTTGTCTTTGTGAACCGCTGTCGCTGCTTGCTGCTGCACATTCTAAGTACAAATTGTACAATCCACATGAACATTTTAGGCAACGTGTCTTTAAATCATTAAGCATAACTTAAAGATTCCAACTTTTTGTTAAAACAATGCGATTTAAGCCTCGAGCGGAAAAGAAGATATGTAATATACAATTTGCTGCAATTCAATGACTCGCCTGGAATGCTCAGCATGTGTAGCTCAACGTGGGCGATAAAAAGAATTTGTGTTATGCTGCTAGCACTATTTTGCCTAAAGAATTCAAATCTCTGGAATAAAGTTATGTGCCTAGACATTTCAAGTTGAATACATGCTGTTGTGTTGGAATAAGCGCATATATTCTTAATTGGTTTGATATTTACTTTTGAATCCTTTTTCCACACTCTGAATTAAACAAAGTGCGTTGCGTTGTTCACCCATCTAAAAAAGAGCCCGATTCATCACGGCTAAATATCCTTCATCTATTATATCCTATTTTTCATTTTATGTCAACAATAAACAGTAGGGCTTACGACCATCATTTCTACTTGGTAAAGTAACAAGAGACTATTTAGTACAAAATAATGAAGTCTGTATCATTAGTCAAGTACCAGAGTAGGCTCAGTATATTGGTTATAATAACATCATGACAATTTCTGTATGAGCAAAATAAACACATTGAGTGTTTGATATAAATTCCCCAGAAAAAACGCTGATGAAACCGGAGACTAGAAAATTACAAAAAATGGCTTTAATAGTGATTTCATTCCACGAATAAAGACTTCTGAAGACCATGTAATGCCATGCAGTATAAAGATGTGTTCAATTATTGCAGCGATAATGACTCGGCCCTTGCAATACACCCACCCGCTTGCTGAAATGATTTACCAAGTACATACTTTTCGCTAAATTTAATTTAGCTGGTGCCGTTCTCGGTAATTGAAACACGCCGCCAACTTGTGTTGCCGCCAGCTACACTTGTACGCAATCATATTGCATAATTGGGCTAATTGCACACGCAAGAATTAATTGATTTCTCTTTGATCGTTTCCTCAAAAGGGATTTACAATTCCATTTTTATCTCTCTTTTCAGAATTTCTGGGTTGAATCACTTTCATCATCGGCACGCCACGCCTCTTCTTCTTCAATAACGAAAGTATCATCATCCTTTCCTGAACTTTTTTCGTTCCAGAAAATTACCCTGCCATAACTATACTACATTTTTTGCCAGCGACAAAGTTAACTTGCTAACATTATGAAAATGATGTCCATGCAACGAATGCAAATGGTTTTGGGCTGGCAAGTGCTCATTCTCCTCTGTGTGGGCTCATATGTTTGGTCAAGACAAATACCTGACGACTATGACTTAAGACGATTGTACTCTTTGGCATATAAACGGTATCCCGCCTACGATTTTGGACTAGGAAAACGTTCCTTGGAGGAACCTGCTTCGTATGAAGACACTGGCTACCCCTACCCCCTAGATTCCTACGCAGCAATGATGAGCCCCAGTACATCCGCCGACAAGAGAGCACCATCCCCTAGTGGAATGTACTCATTTGGTCTGGGTAAAAGGAATCAGCAAAGATACTACGGATTCGGACTGGGAAAGAGATTGGAACAGGCATGGAGGGGTGTTGTGCAACCTTCCTCCAGCATGTTTCCTTCATACAGGTAAAAAATTAAAAGTTTCACAAAAGAACAAACTATTTTAATAATATTTTCTCCAGAATCTCATTTTCATTTCAATAAACAGCACAAGGCCTTATAATTTACCTTCCTCGTACTGTTTCCAATTTCCGGTAACTTTCCTTGATCAAGACAGATAATTTAGATGCATGTATGATGGATAAATGATCCAAAGGAAGAATGCCCTTGTCTCAATGATAATAATAATAGCAACAACAATACCAAGGAAAAACAGACGGTTGGAAAATAGTCGAACAGATTGATCTTTTGGCAAAAGCGCAACATATGTTTGCATTTCTCCTCCCTAGTCCTTTCCTTTTCCGAGCCAGTCAGTTTTACTGAAGCAGGAAAAATACGGCATAATAAAGGCTCAGTAGAGATAATCGGGAAATTTACATAAATATTTATGGTAGTGTCTCTGTTCTTCTGTCGTTACCTTGTCGAGCATGTTCAAATGTTACATTTTTATACAATGTGCCATTTTATTATTATCCTTTCCTTTTTGTTCTCGTTCCACATGAACCATAATGTATATAAATGCTACTTTTATAGCAAGCAACCCAGTAATAACCTTTATTATTGTGTTCTCTACCCTCTCTACCTCGCCACTTCACCACCACCAACACAATACCGTTGTTGTTGGCAAACGACAATAATAGGTAGTCAGAAAATCCGATTTCTCTTGTGTGCTACTCAACTGAAAAGAGAAAAGCACGTCAAAAAAACTTGTACTGAACGCCACTCCTTTGTTGCACCTTTTACCTTTTCCACCACGCCACATTACACCATTTTACGATATTATTTGTCTGCTAAATGTACATACCTACAATATTTTATCAAGTGACATTATAATTATTATTATGATTACCTATACGTCCTCGTGTTCTAGTTTGTACTGGTGTCAGCATTCTTACTACTATTATTATTTTTTATAATGATGAATGGAGAAAGTTTGTATGCATTCCAGTGTAGTTGGGAAATTGGAAACAATCAGGTCACACTGTATGATAACGTGTACATTATAAGCTTTTTCAATGTGCCTGACTAAGTACATGCTAATATTTCATGTCAGAGAAAACCCACATTTTTCCCCGTTGTTATTTTCTCTCGCTCCGATTATAAATATATGTTCTTGGTGGTTTCTCGCAACACTAGCTAAATATCTCTGGGTAGAAAACGCTAACAAACAAATCATGCACACACAGATTGATTCCACAGGGAAATGATAGTATTTATATATAGTTGGGTTGTTGCTGGATGGTTGGGTAGTAGTAGTGATATGATGGTACAAAAATTTCTTTTAAATAAAAAAGAAATAAAATTCATGGAATAAATCTCTCCTTTTCCGTTTTTTCTTTCGTTTCGATTCTGAGCAAGTCCTTTTATGATTATAAGGGAGCATAAATTGGTCATATGCGTGGGTTGTCACAGCTAATGCACCAAGACCTTACAATTTACATCCACTTGCGCGCTCTCTGTGTTGTTGATGTACATGAATAAACAGGTAGAGGTACAGAGATAAGGTTACACACACACGTAACTAAGGAAGGTGTCAAATCGAGTTTCCTCATATTTAAATAGTTTCTTCAACGAGTTTGCAAAGATGCATACTCAAGTTAGATCATGTGGGTAGCCATATGTACATGTATATGTATGTATGAGGATGAATAATATGAAGATGCGGATGAAAATGTTAAGCTTTGTCTGAAATAACACCTGTAGAGTTTTGTGACTGGATTACTTTTTACATTTTATTTTGCAGTTATACTGGTTGATGCATCATGTAGTTTTTTATAGAATAATATGATTACTGCTGCGTACGGCAAGAGATGACAAAATTCACAAGTAGACATATTCATTCCATTTTTTTATACACTGGCATGCATTTTTATGAATTTCTGAACAGCTCTTTTAGTTGAAGATGAAATGAAAGTACAAGCCTGCCTAGTGCCTGCATGGTTTTCGTTGTTACTAACTTGGCAGCTGTAAAGACTTACCGTATGTAAAAGATGTTGTACACGGAATAAGTATTAAGTATACACTAGAACATTCTCCTCTCAGACAATGTGCACTGTGCACACTTTGCTTAAACATGAAATGTAAACGCAAAAAAAACATAGCGTTACATTTTTTGTGATCGCTACAAACCTGAAAATATTAGCATATTAGACTTTCTCTCTTATTTTTCAACATCTTTCACTTAAATCATGACAAGAGTTACATAAATGTAGTGGAAATGTGTGCTGGCTAACCATAAGTTGTATTTATGATTTTATGATTCCAGACAAGAGCGACGATCCAAAATATATTCCTTTGGGCTGGGTAAAAGACAAAGTCCGGAATTCCAAGAGGATGACTACGAATTTCCTGGAGCAGCTGACAAGAGAGCTAGCCAAGCTCGTCAGTTTTCATTTGGATTGGGGAAACGAGATACGGATTCTTCTGGTGCTGCTTCATCTTCTGACCATGTGAAAAGTACCTCATAAAAAATCATTGTCAAGTTGTGTTGTATCCTTGTTGTTTGTTTGCCGTTCCATTCATATACAACAGAGGCAGTTGACGGCTGTGTCCTCATCCTTGTCGTCGTTTTCAGAGCAAGTGATAATATAATGAAAAGTGTAATATAAATAAAAAATGGAATATAAGCAATTGTACTTGTATATATACTTATATATATAATTATTACATATACATACAAGTAATCACACAATCTGTATGTATATAGTGTATTAAATACAAATACATAAATAAAATGTTGTGTCTGTAATTTACAATGCACAGAATAAAATGTATATATACATGTATGAATTTATTCCTTTTGGGAAAATAAAGTTTCAAAGTGGAGACATCCAGAAAGTAGAATATAAGTGATGAAGGTGGTGCTGGTTGCAGAGTTGTGGGGGAATCCTGTAAAAACTATAATCAAGGGAAAAAAAGCTACATTGCAATGGTCACCCTCTAGTGAAAACCTGACAAGACGGAATAATGAATTCTTTCTACACAAACACAACATGATAATATTGTTCCTTCACGTTCTGCATGCGTATACATTAAATTATGTGTTATAACAAATCAAAAGCATACATGCATTTATAGTTTTAATTAAATATCTATGCCTAAGTATGTACATATATGTAATTTTGTTTAATTTTCGTGGTGTCATGGTAGCACCGACAAAATATCTACATTTTTAAATGAAATTAATTGGCTTCAGCATTAGCATTTAGAAAGATTGAGGTCATGATAAAATATCATCATGTGAAAGTGTAAGCATGTAATATTAATAATTATGTAGGTATTGTATATTCTCATATGAATAAAAAACGTCGAAATTGAATTGCGATTGATATAAACGTTTTATTGTGCTTTTGGCACCATCACGTGTGTATTAATGAATGTGTTGACATCACTAGAATTTGTTGGCATACAAATGTCTAATACATCTTTATCTTCCAAAATTAATAGTTTTCTTTTAATGTAAACACTATAATACGAGCACATTTTCAAGGTAAACGCAAATTCACAATTACTTGTAAATGTTTTTGCTTCTACACCGTGTAAAGTTCACACTTGTTAGCAATCTATAGATACTAATTGCTTATAGATAACATATACCTTTTAATTATTAGTTGTGAGTTGTATAAGTATGTGTAAATACAATACAAATATCTATATTTTCAGTTCTACAATGAATTTAAATAGACATAATAGCATTTAAGCATTAGCAAAAACAATTTATCGAAACATAATAATTTAGCCATAAACATTATTGTAGACTCTTTAAGCAACTTATTATGTAAGTATCCGAACTACACTTACATGATATACATAGGTAATATCTTTTTATTTAAACTAAGTAGGTAAAATAAGGTTGCTACTACTTTTTTCTTTTGTATTATTTCAAATGTTGATTTGGTACATAAACAAAGACTAGATTATAAGAGGGAAAAATATTCCACGTTTCCTTGATCCGTAATTCTTAAATTTGTTGCTGTTTTGTAGTAGAAAACTTGTGTTGCGTTTAAAAAACGAAGGCAGTAGAGGATGAAGAAAAAGTGAGAAGTTGGTAGGTTTATGGATACTTTCATCTAAAAAATCAGAGCGTTAGGCTAGGCTAAAACGTATTTATATACAAATAAGTTTAGTAGAAGAAAATCAGCAATCTGATAACTAAAACATTATGCAACATTGAACATAATACTGGTTTGTAATTGGAGATATTAATGACTGGTGAATAAATGGTTGTGCTTTAGATGATTTTTAGCCAAACAACACATCTTGTTGAATTTTTTTCTTATTAATTACGGTATATTAGGTATTATTGGTATTAATGTAATGTTTATATTGTAATGATAATAACATAAATATATAATACGGAACTTATTACTTATGCTAGCAAAATAGTGAATAATAATATGTGATTTGAAGGTTAAAGAAGTTTTGGAATCAAATAAACTTACGACTGTTTTTTTTTCTTTTCAATTCTCAGTATAATGTAGAACGAATTATCTAGTTTTCACATTTCCTGTTCTATCTGTAATCATTTATATGTTTAATTAAAGTATTTAATTATTATTTTACTTGCTTTCTTATCGCTGAATAGAGCCTGTAGACATTGCGGCGAACATTGCATGTCAATAAAACGTTTCAGGGAAAAATATTTTGTTTTCGCTGTAAACTTTGTAAAGCTGAGATCGCAGTGATTCCATTGTTTTCATTAGTAGAAAGTTGATAGCAGAGATTTTTGAAAAATGCTACATTCTATAAAATTTGACTGGATTTGCGTTATTTCACTTGCATTATTTCTTAATGTAAATATTTGATAAGTGAAAATACTAAAGTGTAGATTCAAAATAGAAATTCAAAGCGAAAGTTTACCCTACATTGATCTACTATAGTGTTCGTCCAAAATTTTGTCATAACTTCGGAATTAGCGAAGAACATTAAATTTAACAAAACACATTCCTTTGCCAACAAGTTTAAATATATATTGGCTTACGATATCGTAAATTGTGAACACTAGACAAAAATATTGTAACTTATGAAAAATACTCATCGGCCATTTTAAAAATTTATGTTAACCACTATTATGTGAATAATTTATGATTAGGTGTCCAAATAAAAACACAAAAATCTAAACTAGATAATTAATGCAACTTGTAACCAATGACATGACACAAATTTAAAGTTTATTTATTCTCACGTTATTTTCGTTTGTTTTCACAAAAGCTACAGCAGTCTCTTATCTGCTTTTTCCTTAACCCGCGTCCCAACGCTATAGTTAACATCCTTGAATTTTTGCCTTGGTATTCCTATAGAGATTATAAAAATAGAATCCTCGATGAAAAAAATACTCGATTGGCTCCTTTACTCTATCTAATAATTAAGTTATTGTCAGTACTTATCATCCACTTACCCCACAGCGGCCATGCGTGGTTTTCATATGACGAAGCCACCCTTTCCATGTGAAGTGCTTAACGCATTGACGACAAAAGAACTTGTCAAGACTATTTTCCCACTGTTTTTCTTTCCTCTTCTGTATTTTATGCCTCCTAAACTGTCCAACTGGGACTGTGGTCGTAGTTACAACTTTCTGGACATCGGGAAGTTTCTCAATACTGACAAAACACTTAAACCGCTCAAATAGACCCAAACTTTCTGCCTGTTGTATTGTGAGGGTAATACGTCCCATCCTTTAATCAATATAATTGTTAACGAAAACTGAAAACATGATCAAAGAAAATAGTTACAATCTCGAAATCGTACTTATTATGGTCTGGTCACATCTACAAAGCCTTGTGTTCAAGTCAAGGAACGCCCACACAGGCTGACTAATCGGATGAGGAAAATGATCACAAAAGGTAAGAATGAAAACGCCAAGGTGTCTTGTCTTGGCCTCAGTTTGACAACTCCATTCTCACTTTCTAATGAGTAAGTGGATAGAAAGTTGAACGATACTCACTTGTTGAGACTAATGGAAGAGCAATCAAAACATCCGATTATGAGTGATTTTTAAAACAAATTTTAACGCATAAAATTATGAAACCCCAAAATATGTATTCTTAAATGTCATTTTATTTTACTAATGTTTTGTAAGAAGCAAACGTTGTTGTTTGCCAATAAGTTCTTAACTGCAACTCATTGCGGGATTTTATGTGTATTTGAAAGGACTTCAATCATTTCTTTGTGACGTAAGGGAAACAATTGTAAACCCACTCAAATCAAATTGCAATGTTAATGTTTATTATATGATAACTTACAGGCTTCGTTATTTCTGAAATAATGTCTTATTTTCATTATTTTATTTCAAATTAATTTCACAGGGCCTAATTGTTTCTCTATAGTCGGACAAGAA
>JAANSP010000822.1:6282-18336 GCA_036850745.1 Homidia socia
TGATTCTGACGACGGGAAAAGTTCCATTTCAAAGCATTACTTCATAAACTTCCTTCTGCAACAGTTCTGCTAACAAACCTGCTCCTTCCCCGCCTCCTCATTTTCAACTTGAAGAAAAAGTCAAGTGAAAAAGGTAGCTTTGTTGCTTATATCTATCTTCCCACTTTCAATGATTGTTATTTACCAGCAGAGTTACAAGGATCACTTGAGTTTATTAGGTGTCACTTAGTGATACCTTCTAAAATCCTGCTTTCAGTCTGTACGTCCGGCCGTCCGTCCGTTTACGCTCTAACTCCTTTATCCTTTATGCAATTAACTTCAAATTTTATATACAGGTCCTACAGACCAAGGTCTACAAGCCTATTGAATTTCAGCCAAATCAGACAACCCTTAAGGGCTTTATGGGCCCTTCAAAGTAAACAACCTATAGCTTCCATAACATTAGATTATTATTATTATTGTCATTGTTAAAGTTTGTAGTAACAAGCGGGTAATCATCTTAATAAATAGGGTACACACAACAATGAAATACATACTTGTCGTAAGGATATTATACAAAGAACCCTCCTAAAGTAAAAAAAATCTTCCCAAGCACAAATGTGATGATCGTGTTAACGTTTTTCTTTCCTGGAATAAGACGAACAGCGCTTGCAAGAAGTGAAGCCAGTGACGGCATGAATGCAGGCATCTCAAAAAACAACACATGTGGCAAGGTGGAAATAGTAGTAAAAAAGCCACCACACGGCATGGTCCGCTAGTCGTCTTTTCATATTTTTTTCTTCAGAGTAAAAAGCAAGCTTAATAATATGTAGTGACAGATGGGTGAGCAAGGTGTAGAGTAGAATAATAAAGATTACATGAATGAGCAAAATTAAAGACGAGATGACGTTTTCTTTCAATTGTAGTTAATAAGAAATATTGTGTGCGTGTGAGGTATTTTATTTTTTGTATGTCTATATTCAGTTTTGCGTTCTGTTTGAAGCAGTGGGAAAACACTCGGAAAAACTTGACGTAATCCAAAACTGTAAAAAAGCATTTAGATTTTAAATTTCCGGTTTCAATCTGAAGAATATTCTTGTAAAAAAGTTCTTGTTTTCACTACTGAATGAAAAAAACACATTTTATAAAACGCATTTGAAAGTCAATTATGGGGTGCTCATTGCTCATCATATTACACCAGCCACATTTGACCAACCGACCATTGTAATTTATAGCAGTAATATTAATGAGGTTAGACCAAAAATGAAAACAATAATTTATTTATTCTTGCAGATGAATCGATTGTTATTATTTTCACTGTTGATATCTCTTTTATTGATGACAATTTTATTGCACCTCTTACAAATATGTTATTATTGGCTATTGTTACTTATTTCTTTTTTGTAGTATTTTCTAAAATATTAATTTTATAATGAAAACAATAATTTATTTATTCACGCAGACGAATCAATTGTTGTAATATTCACTGTTGATATCTCCTTTATTGATGACAATTTTATTGCACCTCTTACAAATATGTTATTATTGGCTATTGTTACTTTTTTCTTTTTTGTAGCATTTTCTAAAATATTAATTTTATTGCTTATCAGCACAGGAAAATCTGTTGCACACTCAACTTCCATAATATGCTTGTATAAAATTAGAGTGGTGTGGTATCACAATAAAATAACATTTAATGTTTCTACACTCCCTTTTCTTGGTAAAGTAAATTACATGATGAAGGCTGGTGGTCCTAAATGCAAACTACCAAAAATGGAAAATATTAAAGATTAGGTGCAATCATCTGTGGAGGAACTTTCTGTGAGTTATTGCTGTTATTATTACTTTTATTATTACTGTATTTAAAAAAATGTCTACTACAAACAACTCGTAAATTACATTAACTCCCACAACCAGAAACTGTATGATATGGTGCTTTGAAATCAATTGGTTTTGCTACCGTTACTTGTAAACCCTGGAAGGTACGAAATGTAAAATATATGAGTAGAAATATGAGAATGAAAACCCTGTAATTTTGCACGTTCGCTACTGTCTTGCCTCTTCCCTTTTGTATAGAACCAACCCTTATTTTAAGGCTCATTGACAGTCACTTGAAGCAGAAACAAGTCTGCAAGCTGTGAAGTAGGAAAAGGCAGTAGTTTCAGTTATGTAACAAAACCAATAAATAGCCATTGGACAGCGATTGAAATTCAGATACCAAAATGCAACAAACATTATGGCCTATGTGTACGTACCATTTTTTACAATACCAACCAGAATAGAAGAGCCACCAGAAAGATATTTCTATTTTCTAAATTTCCATGTTCGGCTTGTACAAGTCATAAAAATGTAGAACAAGATAAGAAACAACCTATAACAAAACAAAAAATGAAGCGTACGAAATGGGCATTGTAAATACAGGCAGAAGCTGCAGCAATCAAAGCAACAAAATGCAAACAAGCTTCAGGGATATTAGTAGGCAGGCTTTTTGAGCGAATCGATACATACCAAAACAGCAGCACACACTGTGCAGGTAATCATCACAGAAGCTTAAAGCAACAAAGGAAACTGATAATGCAACACGACAACGTTGACAGCAATTTCATGCCCAGCCCAAAAAAACAACCGAGTTGACAATTGTAATAATTTTGTATAGTATTGTCAATTGTTCCGCCAAGTACAAATCCTTGTAAATGCTTGTTTTGCCCCTGTAGGTATATATACATATGCATGCATGCATATTAGAATGGGTGTAAACTTGGTAATCTGATTCCGCAGCAAAAAGCAATAAAAAGACACCACAGCCGTTATTGCCACTTCTGGTTTACTCTAGAAGAAGAGAGGGTGGCTAATTTCCTAAGCAAAACATCTTCATTGACTTTTTTTATCCTGAGAAAAAAATAAGTCATTTGTCATGGGTTGCTTTTTGGAAGGGAAAGAGAAAAAGTTTGTCATAAAAACGCGTGTAAACTCAATTGAGCGAGCAATAGCAATAAGCTCCAATCTCTAGTTCTCCGTTTCGGTCAATATATACCTATTATGTGCTTTTCCTAAATGGATAATCAGAGGTCACGTTACTGTTGTCTTGCTGGTCTATTTTACACGTTGTACGTATTTTGTGTGTTGGGTATACTGGTATAATAATAATAATAATAATGTCGTAACTTTTAAAAAAACGCGTGTAAACTCAATTGAGCGAGCAATAGCAATAAGCTCCAATCTCTAGTTCTCCGTTTCGGTCAATATATACCTATTATGTGCTTTTTCTAAATGGATAATCAGAGGTCACGTTACTGTTGTCTTGTAGGTCTAGTTTACACTGTTGTACGTATTTTTGTGTGTTGGGTATATACTGTAATAATAATAATAATAATGTCGTAACTTTTAAAAAAAGCTCCAGTATTATTAAAGCAGACAAAGGAGAGTAATTAAGAAAAGAAAATGTGTAATGTATTTTCTAGGAATTTATTTGAAGAAAATAAAGGCAAACTACACATTTATGTATAATTTACAACTTCATATTGCACACTGCACACATTTATAACAACTTTTACGATTTTTCTCATGTATTTTTATGGGTCGAGAAAAGGCGTTAAATGGGCCTAAAACAACGTCACATTCTCGTTTGTCGTTCGTTTGTATAAGCGCAGTGCTTAATGCTATGGAGTGAAGCTATCATTATTATTACTGCCCCAAAGAGCGAGCCCGAGAAGAAGGAGAGCGACGCTCATAAGCGCACAATTACCATCACACATCTCACACTTGGTACTTTTTTAAAAGGCTCAATTAACCACAAAAAAGAGATACACTCAACAAGATGGAAAGATTACTGGGATGTATGGCTGGTTTGTTGGAGAGAGAAAAAAGAGAAAAATAACAACCTGTACAACTATGTATTTATATCAGTGCTGCAAGTAAGGTGAGGTGGATGGATATCTTGATGCGATAAGATTAGGTTGTACGTATATAGTGAATGGATTGTGTGGCTGTGGTATGGGTGATGATGGTGGTGTTCTTCTTGATAGCATTTTGCAGTATAATAATCCAGTAATGAGCAACAAGGGAGCATATGTTATCATTCTCACAAAACACATTAATTGCTTTGCTCTTTCATTTAAATAGGACAAGCGTAAGGTTTGCTTCTTTGCTAAGGAGGATATAAGATACGAATATAATGTGCGTTGAGGTAAGTATGCGTGCAGTACATAGAATGGGTTGAAAAGTGTATCTCTCACTCTCTTTAAAAAATGTAATGTGTTTTCACCTCTGTGACCTTTTTCAACTTTTACTGCTGAGAGACCAAAAAAGAGAAGATGAGGGAGCTCTGCGTTTTGTGTATTTATGTGGTTATGTGTGTGCGACATGGTATGACTTTTGGCTGTAAATCTTCCACTTTTAAGTACTATTTGCCCAAAAAAGTGAAACGTAATTTAAACGGTTTTCCTGTGGGTTGAGACTGAGAATGGGAGAGTTCCAGTTGAAACACGTACTGTGAACCAATGGATCATCAAGCTATGATGATGTGGTGGACTGTGGATTAAGCAATTCATAAAATAATAATTAATAATACTGATGATAACCTGTTTGGTTTGCATTTAGTTATGATCTGAGGATAGAATCAAAAAAAAAATACCAACAGTTTCTCTGATTTTTTTGAAACTTTGTTTTTCATGTTTTTCCCAATAGTGTCAAGAAATGGTTGACAAATGAAACTTTCATCTCACAAAAAAAACAGAAAGGAATCATTCATGATGATCAATGATCATTTTACCTATAAGCCAACATATTTTAGGTATTATTAAAGAAAAATATATTGACAAAGAAGATGATACAGCACAAAAATTTGATTTTATTTAGTCTTTACTGATTGTGGTATTTCTTGTCATTGTTTAAAAAAGAAATTCTTTTCCTTGAAATTTTTTAACCAAATAAATCCAAACTAATGATAATAAAAAGATAAACAAGCGGTGCAGGTATGCTACATACCAACTATTGAACTCAGCTTTAGTTATTTTCCAAAAGAATGAATTGTACATTTCATTACCTACCCATACGATTTTTTGTTGTGTCGAGTGAAATATATATCCATATTAGATCTAGATCAATATCTTTAAAATGGGATATTACACCATTCTCTGAGCATTTCTATTTGAAGCCATCACCACCACCATTGATGTTACTTGCTTCTATATATATTCCTTTTCACTCTTCCTTGTTATCCTTTTACAGGTGGTAATTATAAAGGGAACAACAATTCCACATAAACGCTCACTTTTACCCTTTATTATTATACAGTTTAACGACATAACCTTTTCAGTCAAAAAAATTACTGACAGTTAACCACACTCTCTATTACTTTCATCATCATCATCATAATTTTGGAACAAGAAGGATTGAGGTATACAACAACGAGGTGTATTTAATAGTAATGCTTTTTCTTAAACCTTTTTTTCCTTCTCTTCGTCAAGTGCCCAAAATATCGAAATACCTACATGTAGGTTTGTGTTATATGGAGATATAGAGATAGATTGCTCTTACATATACATCCACACACAAAAAATGAGGAGTTGTATTATCTTTGGGTTAAATCTTGGTTTCTTTCTACCTTTTTCCTAAAATGCTTATTATTACCTTGTGTGCGAGTAACAAAAAAGGAGGAGAAAAAAATGATAATGATTCCTGGCGTACGTTCGTTTGTAGCGTATTATCTCTTTTGTGTGTGTGTATTTAAAACACATAAATAAAAACGTGTGTTTAGTTGTAGATGAGCGTGTAGGTAGGTATGTTGGCTTTTATGTTTCATTATCATCTACAACAACAATATATTATAACAAAACAAAATGCCTACACTGCTGCTGCACCATAGTAAAACTACAACTACTGTATATGTAGTACAGACAGACAATAAGCCAGTCATCCATCCATCGGATCGTGTCAGCAGCAAGAAGCATCACAAAACAGAACAAAAAGGGATTAGGACGGTTATCTCTTTTCCCTTTCAATCAGTTTCTTCCCATTCGTCGTGGTAAAATGGATAGATGGATGTGTGATGTGCGTGGTAGTAATAATAATAACAAAACAAACATGAGTTTCAAAGTTATATACACGGTTGCAGTACACACACACGTAACAAGATAATGACGAGTTTTTTTCACGTTGTTACGTTTGTCGATAATGATAACAAATAATAAATGGGTAGCAGTAAATGTATAATCCAGGATTATTATGTGTGTGATATGTAAGCGTTTATACATAAAAAAGGATCAATGATCATTGCCTGTCAACTGGATTATAGTTGTTTGTATCTCTGGATTTTTTTTAGATGGAATGAGGTGTCATTCCTGGAAATCTTTAGCACTTCTTTCAATGGGTATGGTGGGAAGATAAGAAGGTGAAAAAGAGAAAACACCTTATAAAGCTATGCACATACAGTAATGTGCATGGTACCAATATAGGCATTTACTTTCGATGGAATGTTTATTAAGGGTTATGCACTATTGTCAGTTTTATATTTTTCTAAAAAAATCAATGGAGTAACATTAAAGTGTTGCCGTTCTAGTAGTCTGTGAATGTTTAGCAACGGTTTCATCAATCCATTTTTCGAAATTTACAACGTCTGTAAAAACGGCTGGGTAGCTATTTGGTCCACAACCGTACCCGAATGAAGCAATTCCACAAAGATATCTGTGAGTCGTTTCATTTCCCCCAGAAGAAACGTCCTTGTATTGGCAGGTTAATGGACCACCAGTGTCATACTATGAAAATATTTTTTAGATTGCAATTTTTATATTTGCCCAAGTATTTATAAAGTATACAAGGGAAAAGTTAATTCTTACAGAGCAAGGACCTCTTCCTTGTCCACCAGCGCAAATCATGCTCATTGGTTTGAAAATATCTATTCCATAGTCATCCGTACATTCTTTGTCCGTTTTCAATGGTAAAGAAGTATTATACAGGTCCTTCTGTAAAGGACCAATCTCCTGTTTTAATCCCCATCCGTAAATTGATGCATTTATTCTCGCTATAACAGAATAGTTAAGAAATATAATCAATCATATGCCTGGTAATTATTAACTACACAATACGACTAAAAACGCGAATTGAAATATGAAATCTTACGATAATCTGTTTCGTTGAGACTGTGCTCAGGCCAGTACCTTAGCACAGGAAGCTGATCTTCGTCACATAAATGTTTGGTTTTGTTAGTATCATCAGTAGTTCGATTAAAAAGCACATGAATTAATCCAATGTCATTCTCATTTGAAGTTCTACAAAAATGAAAAAAGTTCGTAAATTTTGTGACAGAAATTCGCCAAGTTTTAGGGGTGATTTTTTTGCGTTTATTACTCATTGTGCTTTTCGTGGGGATAAGCTTCAACTATTTCGCAACTACTTTCATTTTTGTCTTGTTTTTCCAAGTTTAGATTTCTGAAAAAATCAGTATCGCACATACGTAAGTTACTAAGAATTATAAAAGCAATTATAATACTGGGTTTCATTATACCCTAAGGTTACAATTATTTTTTCGGTATCGACTCCTTTAAGGCAAGACGCAGCCGTAACTATCCACCCTGAGCAGGTGGCTGTCTCGTTTGATACAGTCTTATTTAAAGAAGATTTAATAATCGATGCTCCACAATAGGCAAAATCATTCTTTTCGATTTGAAGGCTAACCATCCAAGGAGCATCTTCTGTTTTTGTGGCATCTCCTATTACATTTGGAGCTACAAAAAGAAACGCATGGTTTTTACAACTAAAGGATAATTACGCCTACAGTTTACCAAACCATGTTAATTAAATGTATAAATTTGAAATTGTTTTGTTTATTACTTACAAATGCTATTGACTCCAAAAGCCACACTTGAAATTGACAATAGGACACAAAATACTAGCCTTATCATTTCGATAAATTATTTATTTTCACAAACAAGGCAAACTATCACACGTACAAGTGAATGAAAAATGTATCAATGCAGTCGGAAACTTGCGTCTCTTCTAAAAAATATATCATCAGTGACATTTTGCATAAAAATATCCTGATAAGCATCGTGGGAATTTTAACATCTTGCGGACATATTCAATTTTTGATCACTTTATTGCTAATATTCAATGTGAGAATTCATTTCAATAGTTGGAGTTTATTTATTATAACGTTAGGTCAAGTGTTGGAATCAATTATCTATATGATGAATGCACCAACATCAATATACATTTTGGCAGATAACAAATCTGTATAAAAAGTATGGACAAGCTGGACAAATACTGTTATGTTATTTGCAAAAGGTGTGCCTCTTCATGACATTGACAACAGGTGCATTTTCTCACGAATCCCATAGTCTTTGTCTACTAATAAATTAGCGAATTGTGTGTGCATTGTACATATGTACATGTTGTAGTTAGGACCAGTATGTGATCATTTAATTATCATATGTACGTATGAGTCATACGGTATGACATTATATCAGTAATTCTGTCTCTCTAAGTAATAAGTAGCTCAATCCGTTGATAGTAAAGCAAGAACAATGATCGCTTTTGAGTTTACATAGGTAATATATTCCAATGATAAATTTTGTGTAATAATATTCATAGAGCTGTACATTGAGAACATTGATGAGCTACTGGTTTTGTTTTCAATAAAAATATGTAGCCATTTTAATTAAATTTAATTCTTTATTATGCCAAACTCTTTTTATTTCGTTGATAATTCATTCTGATAACTTCCTGTCCCATTATTTGCTTCTTAACTAACAATAATCTAAATCAACTTTGAGCGTCCAACTGCCAAATGGCCAAACAAAAGAGTTCAATTATTTTATTCCAAAATTGAATTACCATCAACAGGGAATACTTGATGTAATATAAATACATTAGGTGCTAGGTTAAGCTCAGCAAGGTTTGATTTACCTTGATACGCACAAGCTGCAATTTTTATTCAAAAAATATATTATTCAAATCCCAATCATTCCAATTTGATGACTGGAAACGTCACATCTATCTATTTTTATGACGGATGATAAGCAATTGACTCGTACATAATGTGCGTGCAGTTGACGGTTCGGTGATGGAACATTTGATACAAAGTTACATTCTGGCATGACACGCGTATAAATTGACAAGTTTTTTCTGTCTCTGCTATAAACGCCATAAGCTAATGAGAACCCAAAAATAAAAGTAAAGAAATAATGTGAGTGTAAACTATTTACGGTTAAATTCGTCAACATATATATAACATTTTCATTACAGATAATATCACAGCTTTTAAAGCACACGGGCAAATCATGTGTACTGGAACTGGATGTGAGTTCGTTATGCTTAACAAGCAACAAGCGAACAACAAGTTAACATGCCATAAAGGCTTGTTAGAAAAAGAGTATGTAAAAAGTTAAACAAACGAAGCAGATAAAAATAAAAATGGTGACAAGTGGGATTCTGTACTACAAGATGAGCTAATTTAATATTTTACACACCGTCAGATCATTATGCATGCATGCATATACGCATGTTTTGTCTAAGAAACATACATTTATTGCGCTGGATAATACATCGAAACATTGAATTTCAAGAGGCTTCTAAGATCTGACCTAACTCAACTAACAAGCTCTTTAAGAATAAAGATGTTTTGTTTGTATGTATACCCATACCCATTAAAATTGATACTAAATAAAAAAATAGTGATGAACAATGCATGTTCTTACAACTTTACTTGTGTCAAATAATGTTGTTTACCCGAATTCTAAACCAGACACATTGTATGCCCCAATAAATTCCAAACAGATTGTTTGTTGTGAGCTTGTAAAACAAAAATACTAAAAATATTTTCATTTCTTTGCTACTTTTCACTGCAATAAAATCTTTGAAACAGAAATTTCACATATTCATCACTTCAATAACACAGCAATAAAATATTACATGATAAACTTGTCCTTTCACTTTTCCACCTTTTCCAATGCATGAAATGAATCTAATCGCTGCACCAATTTACAGTAGTGGTTATGTATTTTATTATCAATGTCTTTCATTTTGTAAACCGACAAAAGACATAATCGCTCAAGAATGTACAGCTTCTGCAGTAATAGTTGCTCAATAAATTAAGTAATGAAATAAGCATGTTCATATGTGATAAAAACAAGTTGACACACTTGTACTCTGCTCGCTTCTTACATTTTAGGTACTTGTACAAACACAATGTACACTATTAAGAAGAAAAAGTAAATACAATGCTAAATTAGGGATAACATTCATATATTGGTTGACATGTAACATTTAATAAGATATATAAATTAAAATGAAAGAAAGGACAAAAATCATAAAGCCGCCGCCGGTACTGCCACCGCAATATTTATGATATTGATACTGATACGCTTGCTTGCATCCTATATTTACGACAGGGGAGGGAGTAAGTCATTAAATATACTACGTTCCCCATTTATTAGTTTCACAGTGCGCAGCACACTGTTGTGCTTTAACATTATTATTATTTGATTTCACGGTAGTCACTTACTCTATTCTGCTTCTGTATTGACAATAGAGAGGAAGGGTGACATTGGACTTTACCCAGGGGAATATTAAAATTGTCGGTCTTCCTCTTCTTTTCCGCTCCACCTCCATCGTATATAATATTTACAATGATGACTGTGATTCACAATTTGTGAACCACCCAATGCAACATTTTTACAACTTTGATACAACAATAGTGACAGGGTGCCCCTATAACAAGCTTATCAATACCAGATAATAATAACAATAATAATTATTATTGCTTTTGCTACTGTTTTCTGTGGTAAGAAAACAGACAGGCTTTGTAAAATGAAGGGAAAGAAGTTAAGTAAATGTGTACACAGAGATTGGTGTAATCCTTAGAGTCCATTTCCCATTCACACCAAAGGACAAAAAGGGATCGCAATGAGTCATTTTGTCTTTTCGTTTCCTTTTAACTTAAAAGGCAGGTATGTGACGTGATCCACTTGACTGTAGGGATTACTTAAAATGGCCCTTTTGCTGTGTTAAGTGCTCAGAATGCAGAAGAGAGACGGTCAGCTTGACAATTTAAGCTTGCGACAGTGCAACATTGCCGAAAATGTTGTGGTTTTCTGCTTTTCAGGAATAATTCAAGTGGGTAGGTATTCCCACCATCATAATTGAATTATTGAAGAGAATTACTGTCATTTTGAGTGCGGAACTAGTTTACCGCACTGCTTGTCAAACTGATGTCGATACTTATTATTATTACCTCTCTTTTGCCTAGAAAATTCAACTTGTAACCTTTTGTATGCATTCTGTCACTTGTAAACTTCACAGTTGCTCGTCATAAAACCGCAAGATGCAATCTGCTGCTGAAACCACAACAAAATATGAATGTACAAAGGCATTGTATAATAATTGGAAAAATAACATTTAACCAAGATAACCGCAGATGATGACCGCGATATCGACCTACATCAGTGTTGAAATGGCACCGCATACGATTGCGGTGAAATCGATAACGAGCTTTTATTCGTATCAGTGAGCTATCATCCACAAAGCCATCCTAGATTTCTATCTAAAGTAGCGGTGCTAGACCTGCCAGTGCGCTCCTTATATTGGCTTCCGTATATTGATTGGCGAGAGGAGAACGCATTACTGCAAGGTTGAAGAGGCTTTGTAGTGCATGTGGAAAATACTTGAAACGAGGAAAGTTTTTATGCGTAAACTGAATATCACAAAGTGGTACAGAAAATTGTAATGTATATTAAAATATTTATGTACTATTTCTGTGTACTCTTCAGGGTAGACAGGGGAAGGAGAAAAAAATAACCATTGCAGAAATGACTATAAAACGTGTACCAACTTGATTTTCATGTTATGTAATATTTTCATAAAATAAAACAGCAAAATGGTGTTTTTCGATGTATGCATTCTATTAATCATTCACCATCAAGTTAACAGGGCAAGTGTGCATAATGGAAGGCTTTGGTGCAATAATATCTAGGAATCTCGGCGGAATTATAATCCAAACGTACAGTTAACAATGTAATGTTGGCAGTTGGAGTAATGGGACCCACTGGAGCACACATCATAAAAAATATACAATGCTTT
>JAANSP010000823.1:0-18327 GCA_036850745.1 Homidia socia
ATACATGCATAACATAATATAACTTAATATTCATATGTATACAAGCTTTTAAGCATCGCTTAAAAGACATAATGAAAGATAAATACATGGAAACTTTTTGACATAATTTATGGTTATAGTAAATGTGTTTACTAAATTATTTTTTCTGTCAGTCACGGTAGTTTGAGTGTCGCAGTCATTCATGTAGGAATGCCGCTGTGATATCAAAATACCTCCACCCATCTAAAAATACTCTCATGAGTTTGTTTATATTTACTGGTTTGTAAACGCTTTCTCTGTTGATATAAATACGATGGCATGTCAATATCATGCAACCAGCTAATAAGGAAAAGGAGCACGCGTTTTCTTACGGATACACCACCGCTTATAAAACGTGCTCTGCCTACACTAATGCTTTCATGAAACGCTTGTCTACTCACTATCAATTTGATCTTATAGCGGCGTAGACACTTTAATGAGTGTGTATTTTTGACGTTATGTTGCGTATATATGTATGTATATCATTCATGTGGTATTTAGTTTTTCCGTAAAATTATAGGCTAATAATAATATATAAGTCTTTTCTTGTCTCAATTGATAGTTACGGCACGTGCGAGACTTTTCATTTTCCCCATTTATTTTAAAGCTCAAAAATTGGAATCGTAAATTCGCGAGAAAGAAGATTTTAAATGCTATGCTTTTTCCCTAAATAAAACAAATTTTAAACGGTATGGATCATTACACATTTTGCCAAAGACGTCAGTCATGTTTTGCAATGCTATTAAAACACAATAAGATCAAATTTCTTGTTTATTAAAGAAGCAATTATGGTTTCAACAGAAAAGATCATGAAATTGCAGTTGCGTCTAATTTATAATGGCATGTTTTTGTTTACTAAAATTTCTAAAAGTTATAGATTTCACAAGAAACACAAAAGGTAAAAGGAATTATTTACATCATCTAAAAATTCATCATGCCTGATAAAAAAATGTAATGGAGTAATGGATGTTGACCATCGGTATAGGCCATTTCAACATGTCCTCTGGAGAAGTACCGTCTGTTTTAAATAAATAATTTTGATGGTGATCAGGCATACGCTCACTATTTTTCTGAATGCTTCATTGTCGTCAAGACTTTCTTATAACCACTGTCATATTAGCCAAACCATTATGGTATCCGAATGCAATACATGTAGCAACTTAATATTATTTAGTTTTTTAAGAAAAGTGTTTCACTTTATAATTTAAGTTTCCTAGAGGTTTCTTAATGGGCAGAACATTTGCTTCTAATTGTTACAAGCAAAAGAGTACTACAAGAGTGCAACGTTATAGGGATGAGAAAGGTTGATTTTTATGAAACAATTATTAAAAAAATAAGAAGTGAGTTTGATTTCATTTTAGGTTTCTCATGTCTCAGAGCAACGATATTTTATCTGTAAACTGCATCAGAAACTTTGGCAGATGAAATGAGAGATGAATTAAGTTTGATTACGAAAATACCTTAATTAAATGTTAAATTGATACGGAAAAACGCTTGCCTAAAAACTTTGTACGAATTCTCGTGTTCTAACCTTACCTACGCGATCATGTTACAATTTAAACTTTGGAAAACATTGCAATTTTATTTGTAAAAGTTATAACGACAGGTAGCCTACTCGGGTAAGACGTTCTTCAAACATTTGCAGTAATACATAATGTAGTTGGTAAGATAATTGCTCTTTTCGCTTGCGCACTTTGCTTTCTCGCAAAAATGTTTTCGTGAGAAGTCGCTTGCGTATGTACATTAGATATACACCTAGTTACTCTTCAGAACCACTCTAATAGATGGGTTGTCATATTTGACAGATCTGAAATAAAGAAAATAAAAACAATGATTTCTATGTTGATAGCTGTAACAAAAGTAGCTACAAGACTACAAGGTTTTCTCGCAGATGTGAAAAAATATTTAGTGTGATATGAATATTTGGCACGAAATATTAGAGCAACAATGTAGGTAATTTAGATTATTACACATAAAAACACTGTGAACAGTTAAACGATACTTAGAGTTAATCTAGGTAAATTAGGTTTTAATCATAATTCAGCCTTCTATTGTTACTACCAAATGGTAGGAAAAGTAGTTTCATTGGATCTGCAAAAAATATAGTCAATTGAAATGCGAATAAAAAAATGTTTCAGAAAATGTTAAATGTAGGTAATACATTTGCAATATTTAATATAAAATCAATAAATCCATCTTTCAACAAGTAAAATTCTTTGACGTAAAATATTTCAAAACTGAATATTTTACTGTGACAAATGTATTGGCACGGATTTAAAAAGTTACTTTCACTATTTTTAATAAAAGCTACTCAATTTATATTGGTTTTTCAAGTTCACAGTTGTTATGTGGTAGATTTTATGCATGACCATAATAAAAATTCATGAGTTATAACATTTACTGATTGTCATCTGTTAGTTTTTATGGTGAAACATGCTCTCAAAATTTTAACAACAGAATTTCCAAACAGACTTATTTTAGCAATAAAATGAACCGTTTTATAAATGAACGAAGAGTTAATTTCATCAGTCTTTCAATTTTAAGCTTTTGTGTACTTCTGAATCAGAAACTTACATGGGAGGCAGTAAGTCAGAAATTTCACAATAATATTTGCATTGTTACTTCAAAGTCATGTATTTGCCAAAGACGATCAAAGTCCTTTGGACATTCTACACAACTTTGTTGTTTTTCACTTTTTCGAGCATTAGTGAAAATATTAATCCTAAAAACAATTTCGTAGAAGTGGTGGAAAGATCATGGGGCACATCCAAGAATTCAATTAGCAATTATTTGCACCGTTCGCACTTTTTGAATTCTTCCCATTTTTACAAAAATCAGCCTCAACATCCGAGCTATTCCACCAATTTCATTCGAGGTTTGAAATCAAACAATACGTTAGGAGTTGATTATTACGAAATGGAAATTCAAGTCCTTATTGATTCTTTTCTATTCGAGGATATTAAATATTCGAACAAAAACATGTCGGAGTACCTTAACATATTTTTTCATACTGTGAATCACATATATAATAAGAGCCATCCTGATGATGAAAAGTTTCCCAGCATTTAATGTGAAGGTTGCCAAGTACGACTTGTTGTTACCATACGTGGAAACACAAATTTTTCAGCCCGTCAACGAAGAAGACATTTTGGACATTGAGAAAGTGCTCGTATACTTTCGAAAGTATGCAAAAAGGGGAAAGTTTGACAAGTACGATCACACCATGCTGCTGACCGGCAGGGATTTATACCGAAAAGTAGGGGACGATTACGAATCGGACGTTTTGGGAGTGGCATTTTTGAAAGGGGCATGTACGAAATCAACTGATGGTAAATACAACTCTTTGTCCGTGGTTGAGGATGTCGGAGCACATTTTCTTGGAGTTTACGCTGCAGTTCACGAAATTGCACATAACCTCGGGGTAAAGCATGACTCAAAAGCAATAACAACGGAATTCCAATGCCATGCTAAACGAGGTTTTATCATGAGTCCTGTTACTCCAAGGAGTATTAACATGTTCAAATTCTCGGACTGTTCTCTGGAATCCTTGAAAACATTCTTTTCCTCAAAACAAGGCAAGTGTTTGACAAACCAAAACGTTGATAAACCTGCATTTTCAGAAAAACCAACGCAACTTTCTGGAGACGTTTATTCAATGAAAGAGCATTGTGATCATTTTGCAGAAATACTTTATCCTAATGAAATAGTAGTTGCCGAAGTTACAGATAAAGAACCGTCTTACTTGTGTAAGCAAATCAGTTGTAAGTTTCACATTAGTGGTAAAACGTTTATAGTCGAACCTCCTTTTGCCCCTGGTGAAAACACAGTTTGCGATGCTATGTTGCATAAGAAATGTGTCAGTGGCGAATGTAAATAGTAAAATACGGATTACACCTAAACTTTACACCTAAATCAAATTCCTTAAAACTCTGTTTAAGAAAATACAAAAATATTTTGCGTAAATTTCCAAGTATATTTGTACAGGTGGCGATAACCATGTTTTTTGTGATTAAGACTAGTATACCATACCATGCATGGTATCAAACAGCAAGTAATTAATAACAATTAAAAGGTAAAATGCAAACAGTTTACATCAAAACGATCTGTCAAGATTTTAACTTTGTTATTTTTTGTCGCTTAGATTTATCGCTAACATGTAAGACAAGCAAAAATACTAAAAAGGAAAGAATTGGTTTGATTTCATTACACAAAATACACACAACTTTGTTCTCCATTATTATTATTTTTCTTCATCTCACATTCATTTTTTACTTTCACATTTACAAGACAAGAAACATTTCCTATACATGGAGTTTCACTAATTAAATAATAATCCACTTACCAGTATCAAAAAACGAAAACATTGCCTTGTAATGAAATTTAAAAATGTTCTAAATAAATTTCAAATAAAAAACTCCTTTTCCTTCTCTGTATCATGAACATGCTATCTGTGTTTTTTTCAATTGAAAGTGCATTCATTATCATCACTCATTATTGCCAAAACATTTAATCGGCTGCAACTGTAATAAAATTGAAAACTGAACCACTACAAGCCAAGGAAGCAAGGGAATCTCAGTATCTTTTTTCTTAAGGAAAGCTGTTACGTCCATTTCAACATGATATGAATTACAATATAATGCAACAAGCAAATATTTGAAACTAAATTGAATAACATTAATCTGCTGAAATTATTGTTTTTCTATTCTCTAGTCGAATAAAACAATAATATATTGCAGCCTGCCTCCCGCGTACACATTATTCATGACAAACAAAGTAAAATTTTGTAGGCATATCATTACATAAGTCATCATCACCTCGTTCTCTGTGTTATCATCCAAGTAAGTGAGCAGTTGATAATAATGATAATAATGAAACATATTATGTGTGTATTTATTGAAGACTTGGCGAGAAGGATTATTAGTATAGGTATATACTCTTGTCTTGTCCTTCCTACTTTTTGCCACAAAACTGCTTCTCCTTCTCTCTCTTTCTCTCGTAAGTCGTAATGTCTGTTATTGTTGTTGCATTGTTGTGTGGAGGCAGTAGTATTTAAGTGTTAAAATCTACATAATAATAATGAATAGGGTTATTATTCCAAGTGATGGTGGTACATTGTGTTGCTGTGTTGCTTATATAATAATTTATTGACCAGTTGTTCTGGTGGATGGAAATGAGTCGAATAGACAACTTTTGAAAGTAATTAATTGTGCAGAATGACGTCTCTATTTCTTTTTGTATTATTACATTGTTTGTCATGTCCGTCTTAACTGATTCTTCTGCATGTATATGACTCCTCTTTTTATGTTTGTGTTGTTAACAGTCATTTTTCGCTGGCTACTGTGTTTGGTGTGAACATTATCCAACTTTGTCGTTTGCATCTTTTTATTGCGTTATATCATCTTCAGTTTATTGTGTACACATGGAGCATCGAGGCTTAGAGCATAGTAACTAATAGAAAGAAGAAATTACTTATAATGTGTCTGAAAGCAGTTAATATGATAATGTTGAATATTGTCAATACTGAAAATTGTAATTACATGAAAAGAGAATAAATAAAAATACCAGTTTGAACTTCAGTAGCATATACATTTAATACATTGAACAGTTTTAATTTTTAATCGAAAATCTTTGCTGATGGCAATCATGTACACTTTTATGCAATTTTGATCTTCAAGAACCCAACCACTGCACTGCATCCATGGGAATTAAGAAACAGACTTTTTTGTACTTAGAGTTAATCTAAATTCAATCCGAGAAAGCTGCTGTAACATAGAATTTAATGCAAATAGCACAAAAAACAATCAGTTTTTACTGGTTCAAAATGTGTATGTAGGGATGTAGATGCATAGAGTTGCAGTATAAACTTGATTGGGTTTAGGTATTATGGCTTATTTTATTAAGTTTAGTAGACAGGAGTTAAATAAGACTAGTTTCCAGCCATTTCTTCAATAAAAGAATGTCCAGGAAAATGAAAATGTAGGGAGATGATAATAAAAATGTCACATATTTAGGCAGCTACAAACTTATTACCATGTTTTACATACACTTTTTATTAGCATCAAACATTATAAATTACTGCTGAAAATATTAACGCATTCTTTTTCTCAACTTTTGAACGAATTTTAAAGATAAGTTGCTTGTGTTTATATTGTACTTTAAATTCCTGTTTAATTTTTCAGTCATCTTTTAATTTAATTTAATATTAAATATACTGAAAAGGAATAGAATGAGAAATTCGGTGATGGGAAGCCTGTTAAAGTTGCCAAAAAATTAGACCCCGAAAAGTTTTAATATCTAGACATGAGTAAAAAATGACAGCTTTTTTGATAACTGTGTATGCATAAAATGGATATTCAATTTGTGAATTACAAAGCAGCAGGTAAGGTAAAAATCATGAATTCATGATGCAAAAAAGCAAAAGGCATTCAGAAATTTATACTGAAAACGTCTTGCTGTCCTTACTGGTCCACAACCCGGTTCAGTAGAAGATTACTTATGCTAAAAGTGACTTAAAATACAAAATATTGCTGTCAAATATGCATGTCGGTGTACAAGTCATTTTCATAACTTCATACGTATGTAACGTATAGCATTCCATAACATGTGCTCTTTGTGCATTTTTAAACCAAGTTTCTTGGTTGACATTATTATGTGGTGACTGCGTGTGTTATTTATTCCCTAGTTTTTGGGAATTGTGGTATCTGGTTAGAGGGTCTCTCTCACTGCATGTGGCAAAAACCGCACCAGCCTTTCCATAGTGCAAATGAAACCGCTGCTTCTTAGTTTAAAAGAGAAGACCGATCATGTTCTGTTAAAATACGAGAAATCTCGAATAAACAATTAAAAAATAAGATTTAATGTTGTTCTGATCTTACAAATCTAAGGTACGTAAACGACAAAAGCTTTTTGATGAAAAATTCTATATAGGTAAGTAGTAATTTTCATACTCACTTTGAGAATTCAAATGGTTTCATTAGAGCAGTACTAGGCATTTGCAGGTTTCTTGAATACCTTCAAATTCCATTAGTTTCAAGAGTAGAAGCACGTAACTCTTTGTGTGCAGTCACTTGCATGCTTTAAAAAAATAAAATGAGCATTGAACATAATAATTTAGCAATTTGTCATTGTGAAAATTATTAGATGAAACGTGTTAAAACAATAAAACAAACAAATGTTAACATATGGACGCAGAGTTGAACAAAATATATTTAAAGTTGTTACCATATTTCTTTGCAGTTATAGTTTTAAAATGTTTGCTTGAAATCTGAGACGAGTTATCTGTTGACGAATTATCAAATTCTTTTAAGACATGTGAGGTCTATTTTTGTTTCCCTTTTTATAGCCAAGGTTTTACCACATTTTTATTCGGCACTGATAGTATACAATGTTGTAGAGCAGTAGTCTAATCAAATGTAAGCATGAATGAGTTCAGAGCTCAAGGCCAAACGTTGCCCTGAACTAGCCAGACATTTTAGAGGTGTCGAGTCGACGTAATATAATATCATACATATTTACAAGTTCTTAAAACGATTTGCAAAGCTATATGCTATTTTCAGGCATTGTGTGACATACTCACCTTTTTCACAGGTTTTAAAAGCTAATCGCAGTGGGTAATGACATGTTATTAAACAGCTAAAGATGGTCTATAGTTTTAATATCTCCTCTATGCTTTTGTCATAAATCAACTTTTAATGATATGTACATAAAAAGTGTACGCTGTACACTTATTGTTTTAAAAAACGGACTCTGTATTAATTAAATCAATGTATCAATGTATGAGTATTTTCAAGCGACATGTACATACATATGTAGTAATGCCATTTTCGCAAAATAAATATTAATTACCTAATAATTCGCTCAAATTAAAACCACTTTTCTTGTTCAAGTATCAATACAGAATTTGTACAGTGTGGTTATTACACTTATAGATTCATATCCGTATCCGTGTAGTGTCGTTCTGTTAAGTTTTATGCAAAGCTTCTCGTGGTGAATAGTAACTGCTGTTAACACTTTTATCGAGATCATTTATTGCACGCATGTCACACATTTGTGGAATTATACATTGTGTTTTGTGGTTTTATATCTATAATGTGCTTGCAAAAGTCCATGGCACGACGACAAAGTCTTCTGGTAATTATTCAATGGCGGTACATTACTGGTAGTTATCACGATATCATAATGTCCATCTTCTTAAGATAATTATTATTTTTTAATGCCAAGTAATACATAGTATGGTAATCATACATATGTATTTAAAAAATGTTAACACATACTCCGTATTTTAAGCATTATCTTTTCATTGTGTTTTATTTCTTAATGCAAATGATTGTTAACAAGCAGTAATTAATATCACAACAACTGGACACAACTTTTTTTACCAACAGCAATGAATCAGTTTGGAAAAACATTGTAAGAACCCTAATTTTCAGAGTACTTGCTCAAAAAATGCTTTTCCTTGTCTCAATTAAGAAGCCGCAAAAAAGAGGTGAGTAAAGTTCATGTTCATTCAAATTTAATGACTTTATTTATCTACTGATACGACAGCTGTAGTATGAATCCTATAAAAACGTTCATTATTTTTAACGACTCTGACTTCTGGAATTAACTTGTATAAATTATTATTATTATTATTTCATCTTTCACTCGTATTTCCACTTTGTTTTGTACTTTGGTTCCGCGAACATACTTATTTTGTGGTAAAAGAAATGTCTAGCAGCGACGATTGTAGTGTTTTTGTCGCTTATGATGATGATAATAAAGTTGGCAAGCATTATTGCTTCTCAGAATTTCCGCTGATTTGTACACTTTTTTTCTCCAGTGCTCACATTACTGATAAAATGGTGTTACAACTTTCAATCCAATTGTATACGTAAATTGGCAAACAAATAGGTAGACAAGCATATATTATTATGTACGAACTGTTAACCAAATTTGTTTTTCTTTCTATTTCTTGCAGTTTGTGTCCATATGGTTGTTATTCTGAAGGATAAACATGCGCCTATTATATTCAATGCATATATTAGCATGGTTATGGCTTACTATTGTTTTCACCACAATTTGTACAAAAGTGGCGAAGAAAGTGAAAGCCCATACACTTTCCTGCCTCAACTCCAATTTCAAAATCCTAATTGTAACCCGAGGGGGGTTTCTATTCGTTTATTTGTAATTGTGATCTACTCATGTACAATGCAACATAATAGATCCTAAATGATAACGGGTTTTTTGCCAAAGTTGCTGTAATAAATAATGACAAGAAAAACAATACAATGTTGCTCTCCTGGTATCACTTTTTCCAAACTTCTCTATGAATTCCCGTTGAGTGAAATATCAGGCTAATTTTTTTGCAGTATGTACCGTGTTTATACATCACCCATGCACATTATTATATATTACGATTAAATGTTTATCATCTTTCAAAAGCGACAATGGCAACAATGTGGTATAGTCATCTCGTAAACAAATAATGCAATGTATTTTGTCTGTATTGGTATGTGCTTTGATCTGGAAAAGAAGAAGATTTATTTTTACAATCAAGATAAAATTCAGTATCGATCACCAAGATATATTTTGAACTGAAGAAAAAGGTATATGTATGTACTTGTTTGGTAAATGCTATACATTTAATCCGCTTATGGCAAACTGTACAGGTATTAGTTGTCACTTTTGACTTGTAAAACGACTAGTTTTACGAGTTTCGAAGAATATTTCAAAACAACAAATGGCCTTCATTTTAGTTATCTTGATTCGGAAATCTCTTAACAAGAATTTTACACTACAGATATTATGTGACTGGCTCTAATGGCCAAAATGATAAATTAATAAGTATTTTAATGAGATGTCTACAGGTGATTTGATGATAATTGAAAACTGGCTTCGCTGACCAGTTTTTTGTATTTTTGATCCATTCTTTTCAGCTTAAAAATCAATTGCACACAACATTAGCGAAAAACAATCGCAAGAAAAAATAGCCCATAAGACAGAATTGTGTTCCTGTGTGACAGATTGGTGATCTCTCGAGTCCACAAATTTTACCCATTGGTATGTATCCATTCTTCCAGATATGTATAGATAAATATGTATGCATTAGAGAACTTCTTGACAAAACAAGCGAAACAAGTTCGATGATTTCTTACAATTTCCTCTTCACACTCTGACTCTTGAAACATAATCTGCTGTGGAGTGTACAAAAGGAAGAAATTTAAATTTCAAAAGAAAATTCAAAAGCTGCAAGTTTTTTTTTGAAACGCATGTAAATGATAATTTGAGTATCATATAGAAACATTTAAATCTCTTGCAATCTTTTTTTTGAATTTTTCGCATTTATAATGTTTTCGAATGCAAACGCAAAAGCTCATTTTGTAGAGTATTTTTTTATAATAATTCCAATCCGTCTATGCATGTTGTTTATTTTTTATTCATTATTATTCTTTGGAAGGTGTAAGGTCAGACAGACATAGTTATTTAATGATCAGCTTTTCTTTTTTCCTCCTTGTGCTGCTGGAGTTCTTGAAAATCTAAAAACAGACTGCCCTTTTGTTGTAATGTATTGTTCATTTTGTATTTTCAGTAATCCCACTTTGTTACTAAAATAGATGCAAAGAAAGGAAAAGATGACAAAAAATATGTGCAGAGTAATCGAGTAAATGTGTTTTAGTATAGGTAATTGTATATTTTATTCAATTTGTTGACAGAGCTATTGTGGCGCAACGTGACAGATATCCCATATCCTTTTCACTACTCAAAATTTATAACCTCTCCTGTCAATAAATAGTTACATTAGAGTATATTTAATATACATAATTCCGTTATTGTTATCATCATCATTTTCTGGAAACTAGCTATACCGGTATATGAACGCTCAGAAAATATCACATCATCATCCTCTTCTTCTTGGTTTTTATGACATGTCGTAGGTTTGCTTCAGCCCACACAACTAATGTGTTCATTTTTTTCAATTATAACCCCGAAAATATGTGTAGGTTTACAAGCTTTCTTTCCCACGCAATACATGTTATGATGATAACAGACTGCTGCTTCTCACACAGCTCATGTGTTTTCTTCACACACAAACATAAGAAGAAAAATACCGAAAAATGTTCTGTCGTGAGTGGAAGTCGAATGGTAAGGGTGATATGACGGTTGAGGTGGTGGTCGCTGGCTGCATAATTTTCTCAATTTTTTCGGTCTAACCAACTTGTAACTACAAACATACTATTTGAAAATATTATAGGTATAATTACATCATTTTACATATACATAGTACACTACTAACTACTACTACTGCCATAATAGTTTAAAATACTGAATGAAACTCATCAACCAACGTATGTGTTTGTAGGCGAGGAATTTCAAAATCCGAAACTCTGTTTACATTTATCATTACACATCTAGTTGTTATTATAGTCACGACGATGATCCCAATAACGATATCATTATCATATTTCTTTCGCAGCTGAAAAATTCTTTTTTTACTCACATAACTTTGGTGTGACGCAAACCCAAACAATTGACAATGCTATACGCTACCGCTACTACTACTTCTTCTTCATATCCTCATCCCTTTTTCCACGAGTTTCAGTCTGCCAATAAATAACTTGTAAGCTAGAAAAGACATTGTATTTTTTTAAAGAAAGATTCCTACAGAGAGTGAGTTATGCAGGGGAATATTATGAAAGATGTTATATATCCCTCTCATCCCATCACTCATTAGCTTAATGAATCACCTCACGATTTTTCTTAAATATAAACCACTGTCATTGTTCCCAACGACCTAATTGAACCAGCTAGATGATAATGATGAACTTTGCTCATATGATGACAGAGTGTAAGAGTTGATGATGATGATGATGATGAGACATGAGACCAGCAGTAGAAGCTTAACATTTTTTTCAACCATAAATTTTGATGCTAAAAAGTTCAACAGGTTTTTCCTCCTTTTCAGCTATAGTGTGAAAAGTGAATTTGTAGAGTTGTGTGATATCGGTAAATTCTAAAGAATACTTGGCCAAGCATCTCTTTCATTTGACATGTTGTGTACACCACCGCTGGGGATTAAAATCAATGATGCTTATAAAAAGTTGAAAGTTACGCTAATACCTAATATAAATGTGTGTTGTGTAAGTGTATAGTGTATACAGTATAGAGAAAATGTGCATGTTTTAGAAGGACAGAGACAAGTAACTGTCTAGACTACCGACCGGGATCATTCGCAACAAACAAAAACCTTAGAAAAATGTCTTGACAAGTCTGATATTTTTTGGGAAGAAAAATGTTGATTTTTGTACACCAAAAACAGAATTTTATTAGGAATGTATGAAAATATATGAGGCTAATTTACCAGGTAATTTTGTATTGTATTGTGTTGTATTGTTACATGAACGAGACGGAACAAGTACATGAAAACAAATGTAAAACATTGCAAAGAATACTAAAATGTATTTTTTTTGGTGAAAGGAAAATTTTGTGAAATATTACTTTCAAGAGATGACTAAACTGACCGGGAATGTCCTCTCATGCTGATGATAAGTTTTTTTTAATCCGTTCTTGTTCTGATAATGTTGGTGTATGCGTTTGTTCTTTTGACAATATAATCACTAATCAGTTATATGCGCTTGCATACAATGGAACATTCTAAAAAATAATTATGGTCTATTATTGGCATGGAATGACCACATACGCGAGAATGAGCACATCATCTATTTTTAAAAAACGATTCGAAGGTTCAATTTATTAGTTTAATCAATAAGTAATCCATTGTATTTGCCAATGTGAAAAGCCTTTAAGACATTCTTGCAAAAAATCATTCGCTTAAACGTATTCAAATTTAAACATTTCAAACTTGCGAAAAAAGGCGGTGATGAAAAGACGATCATGAAAAAGACAAAGGTCGTTTTCCTTAATATTTTCATTGGTAAAAAGAAAAAGTTTTTGCCAATATTGGCGTGTGGTATGGTCAATGGTAGTGGTAGTATATATTGCATGGTTTCCTTCGTGAATGTTGCTTGTCTTGTGATCTTTTTGCGAAGTGCACATCTCCTCTTGACATCTGTTTCTTGGAGAAAAAAGAAAAACGAAGAAAAAACACGTGCGGATTTTCGGAAAAAAGATTCTGTTCTTTGCAAAAGGGCACACTATCTCATCATTTTGCTATTTAAAGTAGGTGTAGGAGGAGGTTTGTTTAGAGTTGAAAAAGTTGGTTGTTGTGAACAAGTATGAAATTCAAAGAATAAAAATATCTTTGCAAAAATTAAAAAAATACTACAATGATGAAACCATTGTACTATAAAATATTGAGAAAAATTAGTAGTTACTAATAATAACAGCGCAAATGCATAATAATTTCATAATCATTAGTAGGGAGAGCATGCCTTTTTAAGAAAAAAGTGCTCAATAAACAGAATGTTCACCTGTGATTTTTATAAAAGTGATAATAAGGGTCGGGTATAACTTAACGCCTTCACAAAACCACGAACACGCATTTTTTTGGATGACGACAACAACGAGTACGCAGGATGAAGCGGAAAAGGATTGTTATATTAGAAATATAAAAAATATCCCCTCCCGTTCACAATCCTTTCTGACAGCCGAACAGTAATTAGCATAGATTAAGCATTTAAATGAAGACGACGGCGTGTGAGTGAGCAGAAAGTTGGGATGTGAAGCTACTGGAACCGCTTATCCGTATGTTCTGCACGTAGAGAGTAAGAGGTACATATACTAATATTATACTAATTTATATGCATTGTGCTGGCTGTTGATGAAGAAGAAGATAAATAAGGAGTAGTTCAATTTCATTCGGCTTGCTCTACCACCAGAAAATCAGTGAAGCGTTTAGTATAATTGTTGTATCACATCACACGTCTATGCACAGTCTACCTAGATAATACAGTATATGTGCTTGCTTGTAGTTGCGCTTGGAAAGTAACTTGCAGAAATACACATATCATATCTAATCATCATCAACTTTTACGTATATTTTAAAATCTTATTATCATTGCCATTACAAATCACAAGCATATAATATAAATCATACCAAAAGATAGGATAACCGGGTTAACTAACAACATATTGTTTCCAAGTTGTGTCGTCACTCATTCTTCCCTCACTCATAACAACACTCATAAAACCCTCAAGATTAGTCCAAGAACTGTTAACATCGCACAGGAGTATATGAATCCGGCAACCTAGTTCCGGGTTACGCGTACATCCTGTAAAATGTTTTTAAACTGTATTACGTACGTACGTAAATAAAAATAGGAAGGTTATACATGCTACGTTCACTTGCTTTCACGTAGGTTAGATATTGTAGCGCTTATCTACTCACTTATCTCAATCCACTGAAAAACCAGTGTTTAGATGAGTCAGAACGTAATGCTGAAAGAGGAAGTTGAGCTAAATTTCGACAGACAAAAAGTTGGTATCCTGGAAAAAAAGTTTTTTTACACACAAATTCTTAATAACACGTTTGTGTGCTTTTGCAAATACAAATCATTGCAGCGTCTAATTTCGTTTTATGGTCATACTGTTCGTTAAAAAGGTATTATTTTAACCATTTACTCCTTCCATTTATTTTTCTCTCATAGAAGCTAAAGGAAATACTGGAATTGTTTTATTCTGCCTGTTGTAGCAATCTCTTACCGGTTACCTTAACCTACTCCAAAAAATATCCAAATTAAAGGTTATGTAGGCATACGTAGTTTTGCCACAAACAAAATTACACTTGAAAAAAATACATATACGCTTCAAAAACTCGCAAAAATTCTAGATTATGGATAATCATTTAATGGTTTACTTGGAATTCCAAAAAAGAAATACTTATTAGATGTGTAATATTATTTTATGCCTACATGCATACCGGACTTTGTTAAACATGGCGACTACAAGAGATCTTTATGAAAAATGTTTGCAGATCAGATCATCATCCGTCTGTCCGATTGATAACATGACTGACTCACACTGCCGCCGTCGGTAATCAATCAACACACCTGTGCTTAATCAAAAACATGAGTTTCATGGTAGCTCAGCCTGATGCAATGTTACAAAAATTTATTTACACTGGGTTAATGAACAAAGCAAGCTATTGAAAATACTCATATGCATAGGTAGATGCATACGATATACACAACAACCAACAAATCTGCAAACTTCCGCTACTTCAAACACATGCATACTATACTATCGATAGATTGAGTCAGCTTATAAAAAAAATTATCCGACCCCGTGTATATAATTTATTTCTTTTTCGTTGCTTTTGCATTCTTTCAATAAATTGCCACTGTCCACAAAAATTTTCAGGAATTCACATGCGATTTCCCCGAAAAATTCATGTATTTATGCCAAATGCACATACCAAAATCTGTATAAACATTAATATGCAAAAAACATGCATGTTTATTCGTCGGCTTGTTCATTACGTATGTACATAATATTATAGATTTTATCCATACAACTACTCCACTGTGTTTTCCAAGTATTTTTATAGAAATTATCATTATTGCATAACTATAGTGTGTGGTGTTTGCGTGCTGCATGTACTCTACTATCTGTACAACATGCTGTGCTATGGTAGAATCAAACTTCATTCAAGAATAATTTCATTGCCCTACTTAGTATGTTTTGGCACACGCTTCCAACTTCTCACAGGACGGGCTCCAAAAAACCATGTATTAATTCATTCATCATCTTCTTCTCCCTCTCCCTTACAAACACAAACACGCAGCAGCTTAGTTGGTGAGAAGTTGGAGAGAAAAAAGTGTCTGAAATACGTACCCATATTCTAGTAGATAGATGAAAATGGATGAATGAAAAAATTTTTTCCTACATGAATGGATGTACTACCAGACTACCACCACCATAGATTGCATGAATGAACATTTTTATTCATTGTCAAGGATGATATTACTACTACCTATAGGTATCTTTCGAAAGATCATCATCATCATCTTTACACACGGATATTCCACTATCAATCAACCATGATGCCATGGCTCTCAATTCTGTATATTTACAGCCGTTGCATTTCATGCTGAGGATGATGCTACTACTGCTGATGATATTATGATAAATTTAAATATTACGTACAATCCGACGACAACAAAATGGGAGATAAAAACACAAAATTCATGTTACTTGCTTACTACTGCTGCACAACAACAGTCATCCTCATCATCAAGTTTTATGTTTGGGTTACGTTTAAATACTTCTACTACTACAGTACACTACACAGCTATTATTATTGTGTGAGAATTCATGATGTCATATGTACACGGTGCTTGTCTGCCGCCGCAGCAAGAAGAAGGATAGAGATGAGATGATGAGCATTAGTGCTGGTTTGGTTTCTGGTGAAATTGTGGAATCCCCCGTCCGTCACACATTGCTGAATTCTAGAGCACCATGATAGGTTGACTTCATGGTACATGCTTTTAAGCACATACATGTCGACAAAGAGAAAAAAACATGTTAATAATGATAATATTATGATGACGATATTGGAATGGCCAGTACTACTGTGAATTTAACTGCTGCTGCTACCAGTAAGCGTCTGTCTTGTTTCAAACAATGAAACTTGTGCGATGTGATGATGAGGGAGTCACACTTTTACGTTGTCGTGCTTGTCGTAATACTATTATTAAAAGTAGTACATATACTGTAGTAGTGGGATTATCTGCTAGCTGTATCTTTTGATGATATTATGAACCTTCTAATGAATGCTTGTATGCATGCAAATGCAAATGAACTGTTTTTTATTTGATTAGACAGTAAAATACACACACACACACACACACACACAAATAGAGGTAATACTTGAATTCAACAAATAAATAGGTTGTGCGTGATGTTGATGAATTCCATAGTTTTACGACCAAGTTGGTTTCTAGGAGCAGCAGCAATAATAATATGATGATAATGCAATGTGCAACATTTCTTTCTGTGCAGAGGAAGCCTACCGTAAAGGTGTTATTTGATAAAATGGAGAGATGTGTAGTGAGAAGAGAGCGTGTTGTTGAGGAGCAAAAGATGGAAAGGGTAAAAATGTGACAATAATACTACAGGCAGAGCACTGAATAAGGAAGATAAATCCAAGCACATAAAAGGAGAATGTTCGCTGCTGGCTTATTTCACAAGAACCAATAATGCAGTAGTAGAAGTAGTGATGCAACAACGACTAGTAGTTTGCACAGCAGAGAAGAATAATGGTGAATTCCAACCGGGCAGGTGTAAATTCTTGGACTTTTCGGCTGAGCATTTACTCACCCACGAGCCGCAGGAGGATAACAGGGAAATGAGCGAGAGAGAAGAGGCGGTAGGCAGAAGGAAGTGCTTGACGTTTGGTAAAGGGATATCACTACTGATGTCTTCCAAGTTCCAACAAATGCCAAAAAATATTAAACTCAGCTCACAACAACAGTAAACTAGCAACTTACCAGTGTGCAGAGAGTAAGTAAGTGTGAGCCTGCTAGTACTGCACTCGTCTCGGAAACATTTAATGGCGATATAGAAGTTTAGTCTTGCATGGTCACCACACATAATATCATGGTGTAAAGCAACTTGCATGCAAATATTTAAAAATTTAAAGCCACGTATTGTAACCGAAGCACCGAAGGAAAGGTAATACACACGTACTTTTTTACCAGTACCGACGGATGCACAAGGGAGACATTATTGCTGGAATTATAATACACTTTTTTTGGAATCAGCCTCATACTAAAACTCACGATCCTACGTAATGTATTGCACCAGCTAGTATTCCAGGAAATCTCAATTTCTGTAATTAAGTTGTATTTATGTACGTACGTAGACATATGGAAGCAGTATGTCTATCTACATGACTGACTGACTACAATGTAAGCTGGAGGGAAACTGAGGGATAGAGGAGTAAGTCGGTTTTCTCTCTGGATGACGGATGCTTCCTGTCCATATTTCCGAGCCTTAAAAGATACCACAGAGTTGAAGGTAATGGGACTACTTCCTGGAAAGCACATAGTAGCAGCAGAAAAAAAACAGCTCTAGTAGATAGCTGGCCCAGACACGACACCTTGACACACCATTCGCATTCCTGTTACTGTTTCTATTGAGTTGCGTTAAAAAACGGAATTTTGCAAGTGGTTCGCATTCATTCGCATCCGAAATTCCTTTTCCCATTCCAAAAAACAGCTCATTCTTGATGGAGTAAGCAATACTGGATTCAAATAACATTATTATTATCTTCATACCCTTTTATGGTCTTATCTTGATCGGTATACTTATTCAGATGAGCAAACCTCTTGAATCAAATTTAATGCAAAACATTTATTCGTTCAAAAAGCGATG
>JAANSP010000824.1:0-18319 GCA_036850745.1 Homidia socia
GCATGATTTTTTTTAACTTGTTCATGTCAGAATTTTTTTTCTCTGCTGATTTTCTCCCCAGCTAAAAAAATGACCTACCACCTCATCTTTGTGGTTGAGCCTGATAACTTGACAAGAATAAAACTTGGAGTAAAGTAAATGTCAACCGTGAATAAATATTCCATTTCATAAATTCAACAAGCATGATTATCCGCACTCCAAAACCTTTCGTTGAAGGATCGGGCATTACCACCAGTAATATTGCAAACGTCGTTTAAAAAAGAAAATTCCTCCACATTTTACCTATGCATTATTTTACCTCGCACCACTCGCATTCACAAATTCCCGACATCTCTACAGCCGTAATAAAGGACCCACGCAAATTAAAGACACCAGATGCAAATGAGTGTGTCCAAAATTCATGATGTATGATAAGAAAACCATTTGCATATTCAGATTCCCCATACTTAAATGTACCTGGGATCTTAATATAGTGCTTTTCTTATACCTATATCCTAACGAAATTTATGAGCAAAAAAGTCTCTACAAAACGGTTAATTCCTATTACGTAAATTTTGCCAGTTGGTCAAAAGTCAGCACGGTAGAAAATGTTCGAAATGAAAGAAATCCTAAAGTAAGTTTACATATAATCATGAGTCAATAATAAGGCACAAATTTGGAAGATTTCAAAAAAATCGAAATCGTCTACCCAGTTTGGTGACATTACAAGTAAAGAAGACGGTTTTAAAATGTTTCCTAAGCAGTCTTTTTTATAAATTGCCACTGCTTCCAAAAAATTCAAATATCATACCAAAACTTTGTTCACCATCAAACTATGGAACCTGGAGGTTAACACTATTACAAATAAAAACGGTTTTAAAATGTTTCCCAAGCAGTCTTTTTTATAAATTGCCACTGCTTCCGAAAAATTCAAATAGCATATAAAAACTTTGTTCACCATCAAAGTATGGAACCTGGAGGTTAACACTATTACAAATAAAAGATTGGCATGATACATCAAAAGCATAGAGCAATGATCAAAATCAAATTGTAAATTTGCGTGCAAAATTTTGTTTTGAAAAATCCTAAAAATTGAGGATGAAATCTAAGTGTCCAAAAGCCCTTCAGATGTTCTCAGATGGAAATATTTCCATACACTAGATCCTAAGCTAAGGTCCTACAGTCAGAAAATGCAACTGCAGTTGGCATTTTCCAAGTAAATACGTGTACAGTAGCAAAAGATTAACATGGGGTTAAGGCGGCGAAATTGTATGAAAATTTAAAATAACTGTGCCGCAAGCAAACGAAATCGAATGACTTTGGGGTGTATATGAAGCGGAGGGCTCCCAGTTAGCTAGCTCAACTTAACTCATCACACAGCTAACTAATTTATGGAGAATAATTAGCCATGAAGTTTCAACATAGAAGGAAATGACTGGTTTTACGAACAATTGTTTACCCGAGGATTTCATAGTGAGATAGTTGAAACAATCGCAACAAAGGAAGATCACAAGTCAATTAAAGTCTTGGCAATCTGAATATGAAAACTGTTTTCGAATCACACATCACACTTACTCGAAAAACTCATTTGAATTTGGTGTCTTTAATTTTCGTGGGTCCTTAACTTAAAATATCAATATTATTATCATATTTGTTTACTTACTTGAAAAGATTTTATTTTGTATTTCGCTTACAAATCCAGGAAGACTCCAGCCGAAAATGTTGGACAATCCAATGCCGCACATACACTACAAACTACTCCTTGTCTCCAGCTAAGCAAAGAACTAAGCTTATTGAAAGTATGCCCAAGACCAAGATTTTTGACGCAACCACACAGGAAATGATAAGAAATAAGACAAAATATAAGATTCATGTTTCATTAGAATATATGCATAGGTATATAAAGCATCTTCATGCATGAGAGTAAAAGTAGGTCTGCAAATCCTCTTTATATTATGTAAACGAAATGAACTCGACAATATTTAAACATGTAATCATATTACTACGATCACTGGCGTAAGCAGGGGGGACAAAGGGGGCAATTGCCCCCCAAAGGCCCGAAGCTAAGAAATTAATTATGAAAATAAGAGTTGAAACTAATGTTTTTACACATAATTTTCTCTTAAAAGTCAGATAATTGCCCCCCAAAGGCCCGAAGCTAAGAAATTAATTGTGAAAATAAGAGTTAAAACTAATGTTTTTACACATAATTTTCTCTTAAAAGTCAGATTTTTCGCTCGCTGTGGTCGCGCAGACATCAATTTCATCAAAAATTATTTAAATCCAATCTTTTTGGACATCATTTTTCGCTCTACTTCATCTATACGCACCTGATTACATTTTTAAATCAGAAACTATTTGTGATTAAATACTCAATTCTTATTCGTTTTGTGCAAATTTCGGCCTTTTTAAGAAAGCATGGAATTTTCGACATTTTCGGCTCGCTGCGCTCGCCAGTGCATGCGTTTGCGAATATTCGCTTCAAAATGAAGAGAAAATCTCCAGTACATACAATTTAGCAGAAAAAGATAAATGATTTTTTTGCGTTGAATTCGAAAGATATATTTTAGGTTGATTTGCTAGGCTTGCCCCTCCCAGACCTCAAGTCTGCGTACGCTGCTGACTATGATAGTTATTATTATTACATTAAGAAAGTATCGAGATAAATCGGGAATTTATTTAAGTGTAATTGACCTTTTTAAAACTTACAATAGTTTATTAAAATATTAAAAGTAATTCTCCAATGTGAACTGACCAAATAAAAAATAAAATTAGTGAAAATATTTGTGCTGGTTGGCACGTTGAAAGTTTCACAAAAAACATATTTGTCTTGATGAAACATTAATATTGGATATATTTGATTAAAATAAAATGGGATCTTTTCTTTAATAAAATTGGTGGGAATTCTAGTCTAGTACATCAAGTATCGCAACTACAACTAATTTTTAAAATTCTCCGTTTCTTAAAAACTACACTGCAAATACAAAATGGTGTTGGTGACTACCATTATGATGGCTAAAAAGTTTGGCTGAAAAACTTTGATTGCAGAATTTGCAGAAAGACATGGCTTTTTCACTTGTGTGTATGGTGTATACACTGGAAATGGGTAGGCGTCCCTCTAGACAAGAAAATAATACAACGGATTTTAAAGTTATTATTATTGATTGATTCAAGTTTCTGCAATTTTTAATTGAGGTGATGTGCTTATAATGAACTAACCTTTGTGTGAATTTTTTTTCCTCCGGATGCAGAACAATGCATATAATGGTAACCGGATTTTCTAGCTTCCTCCACCGACCTAACTAATTCTTCATCGTCCCAGTTCAAATTCATCATGTAATCATGAACATCATAGCCTTCGAGTTCTTTTGGGCGTGTTATGATTACTTCCCGAAACAAATCATGCTCCAAGTTGTCCACACGACCATTTTCCAGAACCATTGAATCGTCCGCTAACGCAGAGTTTTGCATTTCACTGTGTTCAGTAAAAAATATAGTCCATAAATTCATTTGATTTATTTATTTACTACAACTTTTAGGCTACAACTTGTAGGAATTCGTTTATCGTTCTCTTATGTCATGCAATTCAACATGCATGTTTGATGGTGTGAATCACTGGTGGTCAATCAATTTACCTTGGAAGGTTTTTTGAGCTGAAAGGTAAATGGAGACTTTCCAACAGCTTTCCTTTAGCGTTGCCAACACCGATGGCGTTAAAATAAGTGTAAAATTCTGGTTGGCTCCGACAATCAATCAGATCAGACTTGGGATAATAAACAATAAAGGATTCACACATCTCGCGCCGGGTAGATAATCCTCCCTAAAAAAATTTAAAAGTTGTGCCTAATTTTGTTTGAAATTAAAGGTCAATGGCCAATTTTTATATGAAGGAATAAATTACGTAGATAAAAGTGTTATTTTTCGAAGTATCAAAAGTGCACTCTGTGATTAGCTCATCTCCGGGAAGCACCGTAACTTCTTGAGGTAGTTGACGATAATGTTGATAATTAAAATCGAGATGATTGTCTTGAGCGATCACTGCAAGTTCTTTGCCATTTCGGATATGCCGCAAAGCAATTTTCCGTCCTGTTAAATGAGCATGGAGCAAAACTGAGGTAATGTTTACGCCGCCTTTTGGAAAACCCTGNCACTGCAAGTTCTTTGCCATTTCGGATATGCCGCAGAGCTATTTTCCGTCCTGTTAAATGAGCATGGAGCAAAACTGAGGTAATGTTTACGCCGCCTTTTGGAAAACCCTGTATAAAACATTGCGCTGTCGTTATTCAAAATAATATTTGAAGCAAAATCAATTAATGACAACTGACGCTGACAAGTTGTCAGTGACAACTTACATTTTGGGTGCACTCTGCACCACAGAAACTGTAGGTTGTATACTGCTTTTGGTGTGGTGGAATCGTCAGGAACGGTGTACGCCTATGTCCAGCAAACAAAACTGCAGTCTCATATTGTCGTAGAATTGAAGTGTAAAAAAGTCGAATTCCAGAACTGTCAATTACTAAAAAAATAAATTTATTAATGACCAATTGCGTTTCGAATGATAATGAACTAGACATATAAAAATAACAAATGGTACATTCTTTTCCTTGAGGGTTTTCATAATGCACTTCAATTCGATAATAAGTAGGACCATCAGTATCTCCAATGACGTCACCAAGATGATCTGAACAACTGACAACATACATTTTGGGTGCACTCTGCACCACAGAAACTGTAGGTGGTATACTGCTTTTGGTGTGGTGGAATCGTTAGGAACGGTGTACGCCTATGCCCTGCAAACAAAACTGCCGTCTCATATTGCCGTAGAATTGAAGTGTAAAAAAGTCGAATTCCAGAACTGTCAATTACTAAAAAAAATTTTAAATAAATAAATTTATGACTAACCAATTGCGTTTCGAATGATAATAATAATGAGCTAGAAATATAAAAAAGAACAAATGGTACATTCTTTTCCTTGGGGGTTTTCATAATGCACTTCAATTCGATAATAAGTAGGACCATCAGTATCTCCAATGACGTCACCAAGATGATCCGGCAGCATGTCACCTGAATGGTTTGCAAAAACTGTGATTAATGAGATTAATGATTATTATCACATGCATGTTACTTTTCAGCCAAGTTACTTCACCTTCGCTACCAACGCCAATGGCGATTCTGAATTCGAAGCAGTATTCTGTCCACTCAAAGGGTGAATCTTTAGTATAGCAGTCAGTTCCAGTCTGACCCACATACTTTTCAAAAATTTGTCCCTCGGTAATTCCAAGAATTTCGGGAACATGGCATTTGTAAATATTGATATGGTGAATATGTGGAATGCTAGCGCTGGCAATAAGAGGACGATACTGTTTACAAAATCAATAAATAAGAAACCACTGCGTAGTTTGTCGTATTTAAAATTAAAAAATGGTAATAGACTTAGAGAACGTGCAATAATGCGGACTTACTGCAATAATGTGATGCTTTGAATTAAGCCTCGGGAATTTTACAATGTTGCAGTGGTAATAGGTTTCCTCTTTCGGCACAACCACATTGTTGACCGTCAAGTCAATGTGTCTCACATGTGGTGGATAAACTTGCTCCTGATCAGGGAATTTTCTTTGGTTGGGGCGAACTTTCATAAATGTGCTTCTGACGCCACGTTTAAACGGATCTTGCCCATGGTACAAGGGAACAAATCCTTTTCTAGGCGTCTCTTTAGGATCGTTTGCATTTGTAGCCCAAATTAAACGCATTGTGTCCTCCTGATAGAAAAATTGCATAAGATGAGCATGAACATTATATTCAGTCAGAAATATGACAACTCACTCCAATAGTGAAATCCTCTTCATCACACGTAAACCATCTTCTTCTAAACACGATGGTCGTTCCATTTTCATCCTCTTTTCCACCGAGAAGCTCAAGGTTTTGCACTCGGTCCAGAGTAGGTTGTCCATTGCGACTTCCAAACATGTCCAGTAAATGTGTTGTTCCGTTAGAGTCCACCCAGCCAACAAACATATCTGCTCCAGTCATACCACCAGAAGGCAGAAAATCCTATTGATATGTACCCTCTATTTGGCCCTTTCATTTCAATGGTCACAAATTCTGGATCGCTGTCATTCCAACTCACCTCCATTTTAGAAGGCAGTTTTAAGCTGTGTACCCATTTATACGTTTGACCATTTAGAAAGGTCGTTTTTTCCGAGCTTACATTTCCAACTAACAAAGTAAAAATTGCAAATTGGGAAATGAAAGCCAATACACGAGCGTTTAGTAACTTGGACATTTCAACTGGCTATTTCTGAAACCTTTTCTAAAATGGCGTGTGATAAACGTTAACTCTGCGATTAATTTCCTTCTGTTCTGCCCTGGTCAGCAGAGTACCTTTGTTATGCTGCTTCCAAGAAAGACTAAAGAATAATGTTATTGGCAGGGGAACATTTAAGTTTTTATACAATCACGCATACATGAGCTGGCAAAGGCAAATAATACATATTATTTTCCCAATCATATCTTTCTTCATAATTTCTTTATTGTATCTTGTTTTTATCACTCAAAAAACGTTCATGTACAGGGGAAGTGGGTAGGTATACATTGACTGATATTACCATAAAGTTAAGCTGCATCATCGTTGTAGCACCCATACTTTGCATAATTGCTGAGAACTCTCTCAATGAGTGAATTTTGATTTTGTAGTTTTCATCACATTATTTCAAAATATAAATATGTATGTATGTTAGATGTCATCCTACGTTCAAATATTTGAATGGTGTATGCAATAATGTAAGGTTTCGTTTTCGTATCTTTTGTGCGTGCTGCTCTGCGTACAAAAGTCACCTACTTTACTTTAACCACCAACCACCATTATATTATTAAATACTTCATGAAAAACAGTAAATAATACGTAGTTATTCATATTTCCTTACTCATGTTCCGTACATATGCAAGAAGCATAAAGCATCCAGTAAAATTAGTAGAGGTGATTGAGGTCATCATCTTGTCATGGTTATTTGTTGATGAACAAGAATCATGATGATGAACAAGAATCATGCAAGAAAAAAATAATCTGAATGTATGCAATTATTTACACAGCTTACCTTTTGTTACTTATTGATTTTGTTCTAGAGTATATTTTCATTACTTGACATTGATTGAAGCTTCTTGATTGTCGTTGGGGCTGGCTGTTTGTGCTTTCCCATTTCGGAAATTGTGCGTCGGAAACTTGCATCCTTATTTCATATAACGACTTAGGGCATTATCATACACAACCGCTTGGCTTGTTACTTAAAATTTTAATATAGGACATATATATAGGAATATATTAGGGGTTGCCTTATTCCTACTATGAGCCATAGTGAATCAATCGTTCAAACTTTGTTTAAAAATTTTCAACCGTGACCGTCTAGACTATGACAGGTAAACAGAAAGAGCAAAGTTCCTCATAAATTCACAAGCTTGCACTAATTAGTGCTGGTGCAATGGTATAAATTAATAAAAAATATGAATTTTCGATTACGCGAATCAATCAAGAGGAAAATGCGAATGGTCAGTCATAAGCACTAATTTCTGCCACGTGGGGTTATCTTACCTAATCAGACTTCATGTAAATATTTCATTAGACAAACAAAGAACAATGCAAAAACTTCTTCAAAACATGACATTGAAGATATCGATGCAGATTTGGAAACTGAGCGACGTATTATAACCAGTTGCATTTAGGCGTGTTTTTACTCAAAATTTGAGTTTAATGAATTAACTTGTTATGATACATGTCATGCATTTCATAAAAATAAATGCATAAAAGAACTTAAGGTAAATATTTCATTAGACAAACAAAGAACAATGCAAAAACTTCTTCAAAACATGACATTGAAGATATCGATGCAGATTTGGAAACTGAGCGACGTATTATCACCAGTTGCATTTAGGCGTGTTTTTACTCAAAATTTGAGTTTAATGAATTAACTTGTTATGATACATGTCATGCATTTCATAAAAATAAATGCATAAAAGATAAGCCGCTCGAAGATTTTCCTGATCGGCGTTCGGTGGTCCTGGGCGCAGACAGGAAAAAATAAATAAATGTCGTGTGCGGTTTCCTTTATTCACAGTGCTGTGACAGTTTTATTAAAAATCACATTTATAATAATAATAATTTCATAATATTCTTTATTATGTGTGTACAGGATAAATATTACAATAAATTATGTATCATCATATTATATATCAATATTTTCTCCCATTCACATCTTTCATATTATAATAAAATAACAGTAGGTGTTGTATTTAAAATTGGTACAAACTTGAACGAATTCCAGTACTTAAAAACGGTTTTTTGGCGATCACTTTGATTAAACGATACAAAGTATATGTAAATTTGGCAAGGGCATCATTATTATTTTTCACTCAAACTTGTTCACACTTTATCTTGAGAAATGTATTTACTTTAACTTTTCTCTGGGAATTTTTTAGGGAAACAACGAATAAATGACAATTGTTTTGTACATACCAAATATTTGGATATACAAACAATTGATAAAAACAATGTTCTAACAAATATTTAGCAGATAAGTATACAACATGGATTCTAATTGGTTGTACCACCACATGATTTTCTATTCTACCAAGTATATTAACAGTTTATTTATCAACTTACAATTATATTTGTACAAGTAATATTTTATTTGACCTTGCGATGAAATCAATTTTTAATAAAAATAACCAAACTTGTTGATCTTATCCCACATGCATCTGACGTGACCTATGTAGTTCATCACGAATAAAGAAATATTTGTAATGATGATGAAAGAAAGAATATTTTGTTCCTCTCCAAAACTACTTGATATTTTCCATACATTTTCGTTTGGACGAAAAAAAGTAAAACTTATCGCATTTTAATTATACATTGTATATAAATACTTATAACATGCATGCACCTATTAAAACTTTTAAAACATGTGAATATTCAGTTTGATTGAACTTTTGGTTTGCAACGAACAATCTCTCATACGCAACCTAGATGACTCTTCTACAATTTCTACTCTAACGGAAACTTTAAATTACATAAATATACTGTCACCTTAATCATACACATAAAACCCATAAGTTTATAAATATGTTGATTACACCATGTAGAATTTCATAAATAAAATGAGAGAGTTACATGAGTACTTGCATTGGAGCAGTGCATTTTTTTACAAAAAGACATTCAACATTAAAACTGTAATAGTTTGGATTACAAAGGTTAGGCCTAATTGTAGTTTTATAGTTATTTTACAATAAATGATTTCTGAGTGTATTTACATTGAATTAATATACAATGATCATATAGATTTCTACACTAAATTTATCATTTTGTCTCATAGCTTATGTACATTTTGAAGTATTATGGTAATAATAATAATAACAATAATAATTATAATAAAGATTTTCTACTTTATTTAGGTTACAGGTACTCTGTATAAAAACGTCACTACCGATTGCTATAAAAACCATGTCTGTTCATAGTTGCAAATTCTTGCACACGTTACTAGATTTCTCTGATTTTTTTTACTGTGGCCTGCATTGCACAATCAGATCTGCCAGTCTAAAAATGTAGGGTCAACATTTCCACAACCTTATAATAACAAATATATAGAGTTTTTCAAAGTGCACGACGACCTTCTTGTAAGTTGGCCTGTAAAATCTCGACGGAAATACAGAAAAAGAGTAATTATTTGTAGTAGTAGAAGTAGTACTACTGGTAGTATTGGTGATAATCACTGGAACTTGGTAACTGGTATGTGAACGATGAAAAAAATATAAAAGTTTTTACGAGGATGTAAACAGCATAAACAATTTTTCAAACTTTTTCTGTTTAGCCGTGATGGAAAAATTGTACGACAAATAAAGTTTTTTTAGTACGTAGTTTACTCTGACATTTTGTGCCTCACCTCAACCATCAAACTTATTTTTTTAGTAGTAACAAGTTGTAATAACGTTTTTTTAGCAATTTGGAAAATGGAAGGAATGCATTGAAGGATCCTGCAAAATTAAACCATCATCATTATCTGAATAATTTCACGCGGCTTTTCTCTCTTGTCGCTGTAACATTTCATCTTAATATTTTTTTCATGTGAGCTAAATTAAAAGTTAAACTTGAATCTATCTGTGTACGTTACCATTATGAATAATGCGTAAAAGTACAAAGATAGCTAGATAATAAAACCTCGTATAATATGTATTTTATGTGTGTGTAGCTACCATTTAATAATTGTATGGATGCACCAAATGTACGATATTTTGTTACTGATTACTATTACTGTAATAATCTGAGAATAATAACAAATATCGAGTATCAGTAGACGCCAGTCACATTTTAATTAGAGTTCTCAATATTATTAAACACGGTTGTAGTCATTGTTAGTAAAAATTAAAAATTTTTAGACGTTTTTTTGTAATCTCTTCAAAAATCTTCATGTTTCATTTGCTAAAGAAACCAGTAATTAGAAAAACACCCTGTTGCCAAAGACACGGCAGCTGGGAATGACCTGGACTTTAAGGTATATAACCTGGAGTTTGTTTGTTGTGTTTGTCGAGATTGAGAACATGAAAAAACGAAACCTCGTCATCGGTAATTAAGTTGCTTGTATCTATGAAAAAAGTACATTTGACACGGACGAGTGGTTTATAAGTTTTATGTTGTAAATATTATAACACTAGAAATATTATTAAAAGTACTTTGAAAAATTTGCATGCTCTTAAATATAGAAAGTCTATCTAGGGAACACGGGATGTGTACTGTAAACCTCTCGAGGTGGTGGTAGCGGATGACTCATGTAATCAGTTGGGATATCTTCTTCATCATACGCATTTTTATCAGGAGGTTCCTGCATCACCCGACTTGTGTGGATTTCATTGGACAGGAGAGTTTCCTCGGTAAAGTTTCTACTTGCGCTGGGATTATTGGAGGAAAAGTTCATAAAGTTTACAGAGTAGGAGTTCTCGACAGGTCGCCTATTTCCCTTGTTTCCAGCATGGATTTCCTTCTGGTCAGCGGGATGCTCTGAGGCCGAGCTTCGTTTCCATCGTTTGAATCTGTGAGAGATTTCCTCGTGAAGAATGTTAAAGAACATGGAGGTGAGAGCCATGCCAAATAGAATGTAAAATGAACAAAACCACTCTGTTCTTTGATTAAATCTTTCCAGTTTGCCAGTCTTATGAGCACGACTGTCACCGAAACTGATTGTTGTGAGGGTGAGAAAACAAAAGTAGAAGCTGTCTAGAAATCTCCACTTTTCCCATTTCGAGACAACATATGAGCCCAAACACACATAACCTAGGAGCACTGAAACACAGAGGAGGAGGATGAAAAGAATGCTGACACGATGCTCATCACCGCCACGATCGTCCTCCAGCTCGGCGTCTTTACTCGAACCTCCTCTGTGGTGAAGGTCACCGTCCACTGGTTTCATGCTGTAGTAAGGGTCCGAAACTTTTCTTGTTGATGAGGAGGCTGATGAGGTGGTCGATGAGCTGGATGGCTCTCGGCAACAGCAACAGCAACAAACTCTCCCACAAACAAATCTTGCAATTTTGGCCAGAAGTGATCCGACATTGGAGAGGTACCAGAGCATGATTGGGATCCCAAATACAGCGTATATCATCGTGGCAATCTTTCCTGATGATGTCTTTGGGCCGATTCCGCCATACCCTATAATCGAGATGGAACACATAAATTATGCAATGGCTCATTGAACTTCTTCATTACTGAGGTAAACCGTTCGTTCCTCTCTCTCTCTCTTTCTCTCTCTATCCCCATTCAAAAGAAACTTTATTTTACATGAGCTTACATTTTTTTCGCATGCCTTGTATGCATGTATACTACTAGTGGTGCGTATAATGTAAAAGTGCAAGACTAACCAAGTGAAAGTAAGCATTTCCCATTTTTGAGCTGGTAAACCTAATATTTTTTCTATCATTCCACACTATCTCCTCCTTACTATTTGATCTCAATGGCAAGAAAATGTAGACTGCAGACAGTCGACAGACAGTGATAAACAGAAGCCATTAAATATCCAAATGTCTTTATCGGATTTACTTGGAGAATGCTGATCCTCCTCCTTCCAGCAAAAACTCTACCCACCACGTTATTGCACTTTAGTAATCGTAATCATTTTAATAACACTTTTTCGTCGAATTTCCGCTCAGCATTTTGTAGACTTATCATCATCATCATCATCATCATCAAACCAGCCTAAAATTACCGAGCTACCCAGCAACTTTTTTTTTACATTGAAAGATGATGCGTTCATGTTCATATGTGCATGATGAAATTATAAATAAAAATAATCACATATAATGAATGTGATATGTAATGTATACACATAATAATTATAAGTACAAGTGTATAGGTGAGTATTAGCAAATGATCGATCTTGAACTGTGAAAGCCAGGGATTACTTACGCAGACTACCTATCCACTAGCACCAGCATTAACCCTTGTGACGCTGTCCCATTTCTCCATGCAACAGTATTACTAAAAACTGGAGGAATTTTCTTGAATTGTATCTAGCCCATTAATCACTTGAAAGTTGTAAAACCCGTAATCTCATCGACAATGATTTTCCAAGCGGAAATTCCATAACGTGCTCCAATTTTTTTTCTCTCGCGACTCCTTTGATGCATACTTGTCTACGACACCACCACTACTACTACTACACAGCTACTCGGGGCTTTAAAAACTTTTCCAAAGGTTCCACATCAAACTTTTATGACTTTGTCAAACGTATTTGAAAGTAACCACAACCCTTGCTTAACCACATATTATTATGGATGTAGGCATTAATAATGTAACCGGGCATGCTGCACACACACAGAGAGTAACGTACCGTGTGTAAGTAAACTTATTATATCACCTCAACAATCTAGCACCAATACCTCAATATTCGCATCTTATTTATAGGAGTCGTATACACAGGGAGAATTTTTTTCAGTAATTTCAAAGGATACTTAAAAAAGTTTGAATGCTTGTGCTAGGCGAGGCTATAAGGTGGTTGGGGAAAATACCCAATTTATAGACAAGTCATCTTTATCAAGAGCTTAAACTTGTACATGAGGTACATAAATTTAAAGGAAACCAGCAACCTTGTCGTATATTTTTCTCCTCTTTTTTCACTTTTCTATTAAACCGCGGCACTTTGGGTTGTTGGTTCTCAAAAGATGGCTATTTAATAGAAAGTAGAAAAGTAAATAGTAGTATACGTAGTTGCAGTGGAGTCATTCGTTAGAGGGTAGGTTGTGGTGAAGAAGCGGTGGTGATGGAGGGAGCTGTGACAAAAATTGATTATTTTAATGGACCTGTCTAACTAATACGCAAACCAAAATCACGAGTAGACTTGAGCCCAACATGGTGACAAGATACATACAAGGAGTTGGTTGGTTTTATTCGTGCGTCGAGACTACTTTTACTTGGAGGAGGTGATTTATTTTTATTGTACAATCTGACAGTAGTAGCAGCAGCAGTGTATATACGAACGAGTTCACGCGTGCTAACAACTACTTAAAAAGATGAACACAGGTCATAAGCACGAGAGCAGGTTGAGGATGATGATGATGGTGACGAGGAGGAGGAGGTGAAATATATAGAGAGATTAAATTACAACAAGGATGATCGTACTTTATAATATAAATAGGTAGCAGTGCCGAATAATCAGACATTGTCTGTAAATGTGTGCTTCACGTGGAAAACTCCCATTTACTAGATGGAACAACAAAATATATAGAGAGATTAAATTACAACAAGGATGATCGTACTTTATAATATAAATAGGTAGCAGTGCCGAATAATCAAACATTGTCTGCAAATGTGCGCTTCACGTGGAAAACTCCCATTTACTACTAGATGGAACAACATTGTATCAACATCCCCAGCCAGATCATCAGTATAGTTGTTTGAGAAACTTTTTTTTTATTTCTTCACACAAAGACAGCTATTACTGTGTGAACAGGGAAATAACACAAGAATGACAATGACTTTTGTGCGTAACTTTATGTAAGTCTTGTTGTTGTTACTGCTGTTGTTTCAGTTGTTGAAGACATTCGTTTCATGCTGACATTGAATTGAATCACAATGTACGATTTACCATACGCAGCAATACTCTACACTTGAACACGCAGATTGCTTTTTATTTCCCTAACTGTGTCTACATATCAATCTACTCGAGAGAAGAGCACAAGCACAACATATGTACTTGCATTACTCTACTCGTAGTCGGGGTGTTAAAGTAAGCAATTTAGATGTAGCCTTAAGGTATCATAGTCTCTCAGAAAGTTACAAAAGTGATGGGGAAAGCAATATGTGTCAGCTAAAAACTAAAACTTTTCCCGTTTCTCAATCTCTTCACACTTGTTTTCTTTATTCTCAATAGTTTTCGCCTTTTTTCCTCTCACACAGCTTTTCCAAGCTAGAGTTTCATTGATGGTTTTGAGTTGGTTGAAAGTTGGTACACGACGAGGACGACGACAAAACCTGCCTGAGCGATTGCTAGTGACAAAAAATATTTGCCAAGTTTTACCCACAATCCTGTGTACTCAAGTCAGTTTTTGTTATTGTTTGTAGGACGCGGTTCCCATGTAAAAATGTATTTTAATATGGATTTAACTGCAACTTATTTATAGCAGTGTTTACGATAGGGAGCATTTGTACTTGAAGCCTTGAATGGCTGTCTATTTATTGCGGTGTACGTATTTCTTTTACATAAACTATGGCTGCGACACTTTTCCCAAACAAACTGTGTACTATGCAAAAGACGGGAAAGGATTGCCTCCCATTTTGATGACATTATTATAGACACGTACAAAGCTTACACTGCACCACATAATGTGATAATGTTATTATGCAAAAGAGAACATATAACTATAAAGTTTGAGCGACAAACACATCCGCTGATGTAACGGCCCCTACAATAATATTATTTTGCAGCATAAAAAACTCAATATGATCATGATCCGATCCAAAAATATGGAATAAATACTATCTAATGCTGGTATACATTGACATTATGTTTTATGCAGATGCAATTTGTAGTAAAAAAAATCTGTGTAAATGCTGCTGCTTTTGTTGCAGTTGGCTGCAACAACGAAAAACTCAAGAGCTTATACAGCCAAAATAGTGTATCATTGTAAAAATGACAGACATGTAATATTTGTACTTAAAATAATTTAGTGTAGCAAGTGGAGAAATCGTGTTGGGAATATAGCTCCCTTAGAAAAAAAGGTCTTCCACAGTCCAGAATAGCATCTATGTAGATATTTATTTTACTCATACATTAATGGGTTATGGAAGCAAGTTCGTATAGTAAAACGATTGCATCCATTAGCAGCAGCATTCACCCAGAGGCCCCACGTGCCCTTGCAGAATGCCCATGTAATAGTAGTAATGGCGTGCTCACACCATTCCCATGAAGCCGTTGTCGTCCTTCTCACTTTATCTCCAATAATACAAGGTGTTAAAGTACAGGCACATAAAAAAGTACCACTAAATGTACACAAGTACGAACGCGGGTGAACATAAGTACACAATACAGAGTTTTGACTGGAGGAGTGAAAGTAACGTCCTTTTCTTCTTCTTCTTCTACTATTGCTCCTATTCTCTTTGTAATGGTGTGTACCTTGTGTGTGTTGTACATACAACCCAGTTTATGAATTTATAAGGCAGACTGGCAGCCACTTACACACATGCTGCAGCTTTTTCTTCTTTTTCTAAACTCATAACATTACCTACACATAACATATAAAATAATATTATTTCATTTTCAATATTAGACAACATTTTGTGCCATTTCCTCCTTTTCACTTCTCCTGCTGCTGCTGACCGTTTGAATCGGCTACCGATGCCGTCGTCGCCACTGCTGCTGCTATTACTACAACTACAACTATTACTGCGGCAGGTCTCGCCAAAAAACTCTCTCCCGTTCTCTCTTCGCTACATCTTCTTTTTCTGTTATGTGAACAGACTGGTTTGTAGAATTGCATCCGAGCCTATTTTCCCTTGTGCGAAAAGGAAGTTGGGGCATAATAAGCCTTTATTTAATGGCCTATAAATCTGGAGGCTCTCGACACAAAACGCTCAACCCTAGCAAAACTGCATGCTCAAGCAGAAAAAAAGTTTTGAACTACTCATACGTGCATACTCACATCACACACACACAAACACACTTGCTCATATAAAGAGCATTATTTTGCTGCCACTTCTACTACTACAACTACAACAACCACCGCCACCACTGTTACTTTCCATCACAGCCCAACTATTACATACTTCCAACAACCAGCCAGATGTACTGCTAAACTACTTACACTTTATGCTTACTAACTACTGGATAAACTAGCGTAAAACTTGAAATGGAAAGCCAGCCTATATTATTCTCGGGTCAAATTACACATACTTCCAACAACCAGCCAGATGTACTGCTAAACTACTTACACTTTATGCTTACTAACTACTGGATAAACTAGCGTAAAACTTGAAATGGAAAGGCAGCCTATATTATTCTCGGGTCAAATTACTCTTTTCACTCGTGTAATCCAGTGCTAATCAAATTCTCCTTATTACCTAGCTGACCTTAAAGAAACTATAACTTGCTAGGTATGAAAAAATTGTGCTCTTTTGCCTTGCATCCGCAACTTTTCTTTTTGTTGTTTTCGTCGTCATAATGATTTTACTATTGTTATTATTATTAACAAGACACGGCTTCAATTATATCTTTAAAGTTGTAGATTAGTTTTAGTAGGAAAACTACTTGAGTTTTTACGTCGACATACTAAAAAGATGGGTAGGTAATTATTGTTATTATTATTAACAAGACACGGCTTCAATTATATCTTTAAAGTTGTAGATTAGTTTTAGTAGGAAAACTACTTGAGTTTTTACGTCGACATACTAAAAAGATGGGTAGGTAGTTTTGCTGGATGACGATTATACTTTTCTTTTTAACAGTTTGCTCTTTTGTTGCTTGTTGTGAATCCTTGATACTTGTCCCGCTGCCGCTGTCACAACTACTCGCCGCAACACATGCTCACAGAATAAAAAAATGTATAAAAGTTGTCAAGGAGAGAAAAAAAAAGATTTTAAGAAGGAATCTCTAGATGTTCATCTATCTGTGTGTATGCAAAGGAATGTTGGTGATGTACTGAAGAAAATATCTTTAAACGCTCGTACTCAAGTATACACTGGTTTATTATTATTATTATTATTATTATTATTATTATTATTATTATTATTATCCAAAGAAACATTATCATTGCATCATGGTACACATGGTGGTGTGGTACACTCTTAAATAATCCTTGATACTTGTCCCGCTGCCGCTGTCACAACTACTCGCCGCAACACATGCTCACAGAATAAAAAAATATATAAAAGTTGTCAAGGAGAAAAAAAAGATTTTAAGAAGGATTCTCTAGATGTTCATCTATCTGTGTGCATGCAAAGGAATGCTGGTGATGCACTGAAGAAAATATCTTGAAACGGTCGTATTCAAGTATACCTACACTGGTTTATTATTATTATTATTATCCAAAGAAACATTATCATTGCATCATGGTACACATGGTGGTGTGGTACACTCTTAAATTTATTTCTGTGGAGGACACTGGAGAAAGAAACAGAAAAAAATACCGTGGACCAGGGAAAAAGCTGCTTTGCTCCTTGTACAGTAACACAAATTAAGGGAAAGATGAACTTGGCAAAATACCTTATAATTATATCATAAACTGTAGTACCTCTAAATATCAGGCTTATGCATACTTTCTGATCTTCATCCATATTCAGTAGGGAGAACCGCCACCGCGCGTCATGTCATGATAATTTGGATATTTAGCTGAAGGAGGAAGTAAAGTAGAAAAATACCAGCGTTTTGGAAAATGGACGTGAAAAGGCATCCCGTACAAAAAAAGACCTTATAGCGACAATAGTCAGTGGAGAAAGAGAGAGAGTCAAAGAAGTCTGCTGTTCCAACCAGAAATGAGTAAAAAATTATTCGTTTCTACTTTTCTCTCTCTCTCTTCCCCCTCCCATCGAATTCATTTTTCTTTTTTACTACTACTACTGCTGCTGCTGTGCACGTGTAAAAGACATAACAGTTGTACAACAGTCACATCGTTTACTTATTTAGCAGCAGCAAGTTAGGCCGCAACCCAGATCTTCAATGAGTTTTTTTCACTAATGTAATTTCCCCTTTCTTAATCCGCCAAGGCCAACAACAGAAGAAGAAGAAGGGAGGTAGGTAGCAGTTGTACGAAGAAATATCTATAGCTACGGCAGCAGCATAATTAGATAGTTCTTGAGAAGATTTAAACATAA
>JAANSP010000825.1:0-18316 GCA_036850745.1 Homidia socia
TTTTTTACATGACTGCCGTGGTGTCGATGCCAATTCTCTTCTCCTTTTTTTCTTGGAGAGGATTCGTTCAAGAACACATTGTTTTATTACCTGGATTACTGCCATTTAGTGGCGGAGAAACAACGTAATGCTTTTAACTACACTTGCTTTTCTGATCAATTACAGCATAATAATAATTTTTTTGTCTTTACTTTCCTATAAAGAAATGCAGACGAGAGAGACAAGAAGAAAAAGACGAACAGCTTGTTGTTGTGCTGCTGCTGTTGGTGGTGGTGGTAGTGATGTCTCAGAAGAAGCATTTTCATATCAACCATAGCAAATCGACATACATTTTCCGTGAGTGGATGGATCCTTTATATTTGGGAAACAATAGAATTTCTCAAGTGTAATAATAATATCAGTAATAAAAAAGGTGTACCACTACTATATAAAAGTAATAATGATGTTGTTACTTTGGATACATGACATTCACTATTTATGTTTGTGGTTTTTTTTCGTCAACAGAAAAAAAACACTTGCATTTTCTTTTGCTGCTGCTGCTGCAGCTAAAAAAGCAATAATGAAACAATACAACAACATGACAAGAAAAGGTACAACAAAAAACAGCATTGCTAAGAAAACGGAACATTGATGAAGAATGTCGTATAGCTTTATGTACTACTTGTTTTTGCTAAAAGCACATCATCATCATCAGAAGCAAAAGTACAAGGTGGTTTGCATTGTTTATCAAAGTACCTTTATAAAAAATACATTACATGTGATGAGGGTAGAAATTGTTATGTCATGTAGTACAACAAGCAAGTACCATGTAATATGAAGTAATCCAAATAGGTATGCTGTTGTAACTAAATACCTGCATTAATAACTATCTGACAACAAGGCTTTAATTGCTAATTGACTTATTACTGGCTGAGGATGGAAAACACCTTTTTTGGGTGAAATAAGTAGCCATTAATTTTTTTTACTGTTGTCATAATCGTGGCCAAGCTGGTTGTTAAAAAAGATATTGTGTTATTGCAACAGTTGTTGTCACTGTTGTCATAATTGTTATAAGTGCATTCAGCATGAAATATTCTACGAGATGGGAAAAGAAAAATGGATGAAATATACTGTGAGCCTAGATACATTTTTGCAAGGACGAAATGACTTGATCAATGGCATGGCATCGTCGCCTTTTCCTTGAGAATTTCTTGTTTTTTCGAGAATTTCACATAATGTTTGTTTTTTCTCTTCTTTGGAAAACCGACAAAGACTGTATTTTTTCCCTTGACTTTCCCTATCAACTTTCAATTTTTCGCACGGCAAAATATACAAATTGAATCATATTACGGTTAGTTTGCATAACTGTATAGGCAGCTCTCGTATTTCCAACAAGGATGGCCTCATTTTCATTTGATTTCTTCCAAATTGCCTTGGAGTCTTTTCAATCTTGTACTGCCTACACTTCAGGGTAATGATTATCGTTATATAGTCACCACTCATCCAGAAATGTTAGCTCTTTAATAGGTTCATTTCATTTCACACCACCAGCAGCAGCAGCATCATCATCATTTTCATCATGGTGCTTACATATACTACCTAGCTCGCTCATGTATGTTTTTATGCCTGATAAACTATCAAAGATTTATTTTCTTTTCCTGGAAAACTTGGTTGCATGCACTCTTGGATCCAGTTCTAAACGATTTCCGGATGTTCGTCATTATCACATGTGTGTGCACATCAATAAAATGTAAATGAAGAAGAGGTAAAAGGACTGGGGCATTTGTTTGATTCTTCTCTCGAGCTGCAACCCAAAAGTAAAGAGTGTCGTGTATATGTGAGCGTACTTAAAAAGAGGTGGAGAAAATGAAAGAGTAGTAGTCGCATTGATTTGTTGGCTGACTTGCTTTAAAATCACATAATATGTAGTAGCAACATGCGGCAAACATATATATTATTCGCCTTCATGCATGCAACTTCAAGATTCTTTTGATGCTCGACTCTGGCAGAATAGTTTTTTGAAAGACACAAATTTTGTCACTGCTGCCGCCAGCCAGTGTCTTGATAATTTTCAAGGCAGCTTGTCACATTCAATATTATTTATTTTCTATAAGGAGCTGAGAAAATTTGTACATGCATGATTTGCATTTTATGCTAATTTAAATTAAAAGGGAGTTCGCGAAAAAAGGAGGCTGGGAAGGAAAAGGGATGAAAAGGAAAAGTAGTTTATTTCCTCATCATCATCTGCTCAATGCATACGACCATTATTTTACTACCATGAAACAGGTAAAGAAATATATTTTCAAAGAAAGTCCCTTGTGTTTGATATGCTGCCGCTGTGCCGCTGCTACTACTGCCGCTGTTGGTATAATACCGGAATTATATAAATAATGTGGAGATGATGCGGATGAGAAGAATACTCTGGTTTATAGAAAAAAGGATTCTAATTTTATTTTAATGTGAACCAGGCACGCTCTGCTACTGCATGCAACTACCACTGCTTACACAAGCAAGGATGGAGGTTACATTTTTGAAAAAGTATCCATGCATGAAAGATTTTTTTGTCGTTTTGATGTCGTCCTCTTTTGCTTCTTCTTTTTCTCCTCTTCTTGGTCGTCCTCCTTCTCATTATCATTATCATTCACCGGCCAGGATTTCTTTTTTCCTTCTTGTTGCAGAAAAAGTCAACATATAAAACGACAGAGAGAACAAAAAGGAAGCAGCCGTGTGGTGGCATGAGATTTTGCCTTTTTGGTGGCATGGCATGTTAGAGAAAGATGAAGAGAGGGAGAGAGAGGGTTTGTTAGCATAATAAAATGAATGCAGTGACTGAGAAAAAGAGAGTATAAAGTTGAGTGAGAAGGAAAATTCTTGGAATAAATTTGTAACTCTTGCTCTTCTTATTTCTCCATTTTCTCTTTGCTTTACTCTCGAGAGAGAAAAGAGTTTTCCAAAAGCTATACGCAAACTGATGCTGCTATGTTACCATTTCTACAACTAGCGCTGCTTCTGCTGAAATTGGCAAATGGCAAATAATTCCAATGAATTCATTCCTCACACCACCACGAAAAACACAGCTCTCATTACTACTTCCACTTTTTACCACTAACACTGCTCTACTACTACAAGCCAAACTAGTCACAAATTTTAACCCAAAAAAAATCCCCACTGCTGCTGATATGTCACTCTCGCGACTATATTTCCTCTCTAAAAAGTCATTTTCACATTTTTCCTCACTTTTCCTCTTGTTTGTCTTATTCTTCTGAGGGATTCCACTGACTCACAGAGAATATGAGTGAGCAATAGTGAGCATACACCAATTTCACAGCTCAGTTCCACACACCACACACCGCTGCTACTCATCTCTCTGTCGGGCTGATTTTCACTTGAAAAAAATGCACATATTATCGAGAAAAAATATATTCTTACCAAAAATTCCACTACTGTCGCTGCGGCTGCGGCTCTTTATAAAAAGCAAAAGCAGTTGTCATGCATGCATGCATGCATGTTTGCTTATAATATAATGCAAGAAGAGAGACAAGACAGGCGAGCAGTTTAAAAACTCTCTTATCTGTGAGTCTAGTGCTGTTTCTCATTAACAACAATGTATTGTTGTGGTATAAAGTGGTACAAAAAGAATGCAAACAAACTGAAAAAAATCACATGAAAAAATTAATACGACCACATCACACAGCAGAGTACTATTTTAGCGCTGACATTTGTCATATAATTTTTTGCGGCTTTTTTGAAAAAGGAATTAAACCGCATGAAAACAAAAAAAGATAAACACAGCCGCCTGTCTATCACTACTGAGGTATGAATGAATGTATATACTTTTGTACAGTTATTTTTATTCCTTCGTCATTTCTTTTTCTTTCTACCAAGATCATCGCATTATTAAATGCATTTCTCTATATTAACTTGAAAAGTTCACTGCATAAATAATAACAGCAACAGAAACTAGATGAATATGAGAACAGTCGTCTCTTTTGTTTTATCTTTACATCGCGTTACGTCATTAACAAAACTTTGGATGATATCATCATATCAGCTTCATCGCCTCGTTACTTGAACCGTCACAAAACCCATTTTAAGCCGTATCGACCCTAAAAAATCTCAACAGCAGCACTGGCAACAGTATTCTAATATTATGTATCTTTTCAATGTCCTGTCTTGCTGCTTTTAGTAAATGGAAAAGTGAAACAAGTCAGTCCGTCATCATCATCAGGCTTTAAAATATTATCATTATTATCATCATCCTTTCTCTCTCTCCACCCGTTATGCATTCACTCACTCAAACAAGAATAAAGAAAGCATTTATTATTATGATTGTGTTGTGACTGTAACTCACTACTTGAATTTCTAAACAAGTCATGAAATACATGCATTACATACGTACAGACATACTGCAACAAATTATTCCGTGTTTCCTCCTCACTTTATTTTGTCAGTCTACCATGCATGCATTTTACATGTCACATTATTACACCATCTTTGTGCTTGATGCTCCTCTCTTGTTACAAATAATATNTACCATGCATGCATTTTACATGTCACATTATTACACCATCTTTGTGTTTGATGCTCCTCTCTTGTTACAAATAATATGCTTTTTTTATCCCAACAACAAAAGTACATATTTTACTTGCATTTTGTTTCCGTACATGCATTATGACGAGTTTTTTTCTACCGCTGATGACGATGATTATATATTCCTCCGTTTCCAAAAAAAAATCTTATTTTTTGTTCTTTCTTTCTTCTTCTTCTTATTTACCACCACCAGCCCAACTTTTTTGGTACTCACTTTCCAAAATAAAATGTATAAAACAAGCAGAACAGATGCGAATGTTTCCGCACTTTTGAAGCAGTTCCGCACGCGGGAAAAAAATTTTCAACTTGTCTGCTTCTCTCACTGTTTCCCTTTTTCGTTTCAGTTGTTTCCGTTGTTGTTCATGGTATGGTATGTTGCGGCGGTACGGTGCAGTGCTCCTGCCTTACTATATTTTACTTTTTTTCTTTTAAAGAATGTTGTGTGTGGCATATTGACTGTGTGGTTGGTGGCACTACTGGCTGGCATTACCAAAAGATACACTTGAAGGGTGCCTTTCTAAAAAAATGTACATATTGCTGCTTTTCTTTACTGCAAAGTATCTTTGGATAAGTAACAAAAAAATTTAAAACTTTTTTCATCGTAATGAAAAGTTTCCATCTCTCCGCAACAGCTACTGCTATCACTGACTATTCTAGTGGATACAAAGCAAATAGCACAAGTATCATTTTTTCATTATCATATCCTTTCTAACTTTCCTTCTGAGTTAATGGTAGTAGCAAGTCATGTTGCAAAACGGAAAAAAGGCATCTTGGTTATTTTTTCTTCTATTTGTACCCACAATACATAGACTGTGAGAGTGGAATGATGCATGATTCCACTTCTGCCACTTTTTGACTACTCGGTTTTTCATTCATATCAGATGAGTAGAATACACACAACTTTTTTATGTTACTGAATAGAAAAAAAAGTTGTGACTATGATGCATGTCAAACTATTAGGGGTGGATTTTTCCTTGTGACATCAAAAAGACAAGACATGTCACATCTTCAAGTGGTGGTGGTGGTAGTGGCAACTAAAAGTAAAGTGAGTACATTGAAAAAAAGTATAAAGGAAATAAAAAACTAAAAGAAGTGGAAGAAGTCTATCCACATGTGGCATATCTGTTTTTTCTTTATTCTCGGTCTCATCTCCTTCTGTTTCGAATAAAGGAATCTCTGTGGGTATCGGGTATCCCAAGAAGGGAATCATAGGACGAAAGAAAGGAAACACAATACTTTGCACTCATTGTCGGGTTTCTCATCATTATGATCTGGATGGGATGAGGAAGAGTAGCGAGAAGAGGATAAAAATGTTGGCATGTGATCTGTGCAACGACGGAAGGAAGAGAAAGAGAGACGAGAGGAGGAAGCTTTTTTGGCATTCACATTCTTTGTTTATTGTTGTGAATTGAAAATGTAGCCACTTAAGTAACAAGCAAAATGCGGAATGTACACAGTTGTAGTAGTGCATCAGCATATAATTATCATTTATTTATTTGTGTACACTACTTTTTTATTTAGCGTCTGAGTGAATTCTGAATGAGCAATATCCGTGCACTGACTTATGTTATTGTGCAGCTCTTTTATATATTTTTTAAGTATATCACTTTATTTGCGCAACATTATTTTCCTTATCTTATCTATCAAGCATTTATTCTAAAAAAACCAACAGCGACAATAAAAAAGAAACGTTACAAATTGGGAATCTTCTCTCTTTCTCTCTCTCTCTCAAATAGTAAGTCTCCCGCCATACATCTCCTCTCCTTATACCGCGCAGTAGTTGAGTAAATGCAGCATAACATTTTCTTTTAGCTTTATAAAATAGGATTGTCGTCATATGCCGTGTGTAAAAAATGCTAGCAATTAAGTATACTGTCACGCTATCAAGAATCCACTTGACTAATTAAGATTCAAGTCATTGCTCAAGTTTTTTCTCTGGTGCTAGATTAATTTTACCATCTCCCTCTCTCTCTACAAAATATTATTATTTACTAAACAAAACTAGCAGCAGCAGAATAACCCTCCCATTCTCACAGTGTAGATCATCATTTGTTAGATAACAGTATAAACGTTTTCGTCATCGCACAGATCGCACACTGCACGTGTGTATTATTATTGTATTTGGATACTTACAATTAGTTTTAACATTCAGATTAAACTTTTTTTCTTTTCTGCATACTCACGATCGCCCTTAATTTTTTATTCCTTAAGTTTTAAATTGATACCCGCTAAAGTGAAGACATAACCAGTCTGACTAGTAGTGGAGATGAGCATTTATATCCGTAGTACAGATACCGTACCGGTGAAACAGACTGAATGAATGAGTGGCAGACAAGTGAACTATTTTTACAACCCACACAAATATTATGATATGATGATGCTGCTGCTGCTGGTGAGGATACAAGAAGTGAGAAGAGAGGAGTAAAGAGAGAAGACACACAAGAAAAGAAGCTCAAACACTTTTTTCGGAACGAGTAGAGCACAAGGAAGGAAGCTCTATGGAAAAAGGAGAAGAGGAAGGAGAGGATGAGGAATGCAAGTTGATTAATTGTTGTTTGACTTCTTCTATCCTCATGTGTCTAGCTCTTTAAGCCAGCCAAACTTTTCTTTTGTATTAAACTTCTTTGAAAACAAGCTCTGCATTATTATCTTAAAGTTATTACGGTGTAACCTAACGTGGCGTTGCACAAACAAACTCAACGGGGAAAAAATGTATCATGATGATGAACGTTATGTATACACACATGCATGTGTGTATCTATGCACGATAAATGTACATTTTTAAAAAAAATTCAAAGAAGAATGATGATGGCGAACGCTAGTTTGCTGTTCATTTATGAAATGTACACTATACACACATTGACTAGACACACAGTTACGGTAAACATTCATGAAAAAAAGTGTTACGAGTTACGATGATGATATGATGACGATCATTATTTTTAGTTCACCAAACGAACGTAAACGTAGGTATTTACAATTTTTTTCAACTTGCTCAATTTGGAACATTTAAGAAGGAGGGTGCGAGTGAGTGAGACAGAGCAGATCTTATTTACATTTAAAACGAAAACAATTAATGGAAAGAAGACTCGTTCCAGTAGAAGAAGAAGAAAGAAAGAAAGAAAACTCAATATTTTAGTTTTGAAAGCGGAACAAATGAAAAAAACTATGTTCACCAGCCCAGCAGCGGCAGTAGATTGGGTAACCCCTTTCTATATAGGTACAATATACTTGAGTCTCTCATAGGAAAAAAGCACTACTATTATTATTATTACTGCTGCTTATAGTGCTGGTGCTGGTGCGGTTTAGTGGTCATGTTTCTTTCACACAACGTCTTTGATGTAAACTTGAAAGAAAGGTGAATGTATATATATGCCCAATAAAGTGTGCTAGTTTTTTATTAGTTGGTTCACTTAAGTAAAAGAATCATACCCGTCACGGACGCTGAAAAACTCTTTTTTTCTTTATAACCTCTGCCTTAAGTAATAAAATTTTGTGTTTCAACTTAAAAGCGCATATACATACGTGTGTCTACAGTCTATCCCATTATTCGATTTTATAAATACAGCAACCAAAGAATTCATTCACGGGCTTATTACTTATCATCTTCATTGGCATGATGAGCATCGCAGACATTTTACACTTGCAACAATCGTACCATATAATAACAACAACGTAATAATAATGATGACTTGGTTGGGTACCCACTTTTGTTGTTGCTGTCTTTTTTATTCTTGTTGAAACAAAGAACAAGTTGCAAGTTAGAAAAAACTCCAGCAGAAGAAAAGAAATGAAACGCCATTACTATTTTTTGCTGGGTGTACTGTACACGCACATGTTTTTTTGTAATATGGATGCTCCGTCAAGGGTGAAATATGAGAAAAAAAGGAAGCATCATCAAATCGTATACTATCACCTACTTATGTTATGGGGTTGTTCATAATGGCATTACAATGCTGTATACATGGCTAAACTTAGCGTGCTTGATTTCAAAGATTAGAGAAAGAGAAAATATGACAGGATGTATTATCCCATTTTTATGGATGGCCCCATTTTGTTATGTAAGGACGTATAAACCACTACACTTGTGTTATGTGACTGGAAAAAGTGGGATTTTTCCCTTCACTGATTCTAGATTTCATGATTTGCTTTTCTTTTTCTGTTGGCATTGGCATAGTAATGGGAATGTTGCTGCTGATGATGACCAAGTAGTACTACTGAAGGTATGTATAGCAATATAAATTTGGGTTTCTTTTTTCACCACATTTTTTTCTCTTTTAATATTGCTAGGCACATAAAATAATGCTGGATGCGTGTTTTTGTGAGTGTACACTCAAAAATATTACACAGAAAAATTGACTATCATTGTAAAAGCTTGTTTTTTTCTTTTTCTTTTCGTCTGGCTTTCTCTCTGATACATGTACACATAGAGGCACATCCACATATATATTTTTTCATTTTCTCTCTACTCTTTCCCTTCTAGTGTAATACGGAATGATGACGATGATGATCATGATGTCGATAATGCCTTTTTTTCTTTCACGTTCCTCTTCTTCTTTTTCTTGATGTGGTTTGCTGTGTTGGCGTTTTTTCTGATAATAATGCTCCAGTACCATACACAGCCACCACAGAATACTAGGTGACTTGACTACCAACACCAAATACACAATTCTTGCTGATGATGGTATATGGCGTTATAAAGAGGCCCTCAAGCACATAGTCACTCTTGCTGTTGTGTAGATTTGCTGCGGTGGTGATAGCAGCAGCAGCAGCACTGCTCTACTGAAAAGGCAAATAAGTTTCTGGGAAAGAATATAAAAAAAGATGAGAGGAAAAAGGATCCTTTTTTTCTCTTTTGCTGTTGCGGTAAAGCAAGAGAGGTTGCAAAGACGATGATGATGATGCATCAATATCATCTCCAATTTATCTATCTATTTATCCATCTATTCCTTTATTCATCCATCCAACACAAAGATGAAGAAAAAGAAGAGGAGGAAGAGGAAAAATAGTGATATGCGTGTGTGTGGTGATGTGTAGTGTAAGTAAATACATGTTATGCAATAAGAATATTTGATACGTCGGTACGTATGTATGCATGTGTGTCTTTACTCCATCATGCTCATCATTTGAGTGTGTATTTGAAAGGAATTGATAGGCATGAAAATGAAAAGACGAGAGAGACGAGCAAGTAGAAAAACAACGGCTGTTGAATTTCATGAAAAGCCTGTTTTTCTATATATCCCACGGGCTTGAGGTTCGTTAGGATTTTGGTGATGAAGAAGAAGGAGATGATGATCATGATGACGACGACAGTAGTAGAAGAAGCAGCAGCAATTTATCTATATATTCAGGTATACATATATCTCCACTGACTGCTAAGCTAGACAACAAAATTTCTTATTCATTCCCAGCGGTTACTTGTTCCTCTTTGATATTTGTTGACGATGATGAGGAGAAGGAGAATGATGTGATGTGAGTGAATTTGTTTTTTTTCTGCCTTTGTGTACATCATATTATTTGTGTGTGCATACCAAAAAAGAATGCTACTTCTATTGCTAGATATGCGTATAGATAAATAGTACACCACATCTCTTCTTTTCTCTTGCTTTTTTCATTTCTCCTTTCTCATTTTCACATAAACATGCCTTTGCATAATTTTTACAACTTTTCAGCCACATGCCTGCCTGTTTGCCAACCTCTCCATCTTTTTTTCGCCGCCGCTACTGCTCTTTTCTTTGGTGAGCCTCTGTGTTGAAACCGAGCAGTAGATATTATTTGCTCACTTTTTTATTCTTTTCCACTGAATCATGTACTTGAGCATCCATGTGTTTCCTATTAACTTCCACCATCCGACGCAATGTTCATATTTATTATATGGTATGATAATGATGAGCAGGATAATAATAATAATAATAATAATAGGATATTTTTTGTGCATTGCTACTATTACTACAAGACGACAACTATTATTATTATTACTATTATTACTTTTCCTTCTACCACCATCACCACGCACCGCTACTTCCTTTTTTCCTCTCGCAACTCAAAGAAAAAAATCCTCATCATCGCATCCTTGAGCTTTGTGAGCGAGCAGGTCTGCACTGCTTCCACTGCTACTACTCCCGCTCCAGAGTGGCGTAACTAATGCCGCATTTTGGCAACCATTCACTAGTCAACTCAAGTTACCTACCGCTTTACTACTACTACTACCACTGCTACTTCTGCTGCTATTCTGCGCCTCATCTTTGAAAAATGGCACGGTGGTATACGTATGTAGCGTGGTGGCGGTGGTGGGAAAAAACCCCGAAAGAATGAACGAACAAGTGGAGGATGATTATGATGGTGAAGATGAAGATCAAGACGACTAAAATATGAGAATGGTTTTTCTGCTGGTAATAATATCATACTAGTAGTAGTAGTAGTAGTAGTAGAAGTAGTAGAAAAGCAGCAGCAGCAGCAACTCAAGTAGACTTCTTGAAAGTTTTCTCTCTTGCCCACCCTCATCACCACCGCTCTTAAGATGGTTCGATTACAGCAAAGGCGAAGAAGAGGAAGAGAAAAGATCTCATCTTCAAGTGGAAAGATAACGCACACACACAACATTATTATTATTATTATAGTACGAGCGTACAGGATTTCGTATAAGTTTGGGTGAGTAAGTAAACGACATAATATACTTGCATTGCCGCCACTAACTAAGCAAAGTAAAAAAGATAAGTGTCATTCAGCAAGCTATGATAATTCTCAGTAGTAGCAGCAGCAAGCAAGCAAGCAATAATAAGATGACACTACCTCTCTCTCACGCAATATAAATATACTTTGTTCTATTATTATTATTGCTATGTGTATTATAATATATAATGATAATTATATGTTATATTTATGTATAAAGAGTTATAATCGTGGCAATGTCTCCTCTGGGTTCAAAGCAGTTGAACCTTTTTCTAAATGAAGGGCGATTTTGGAGCAAGATGGTGTGAAGGAGGAAACGATGAACAGTCATCGTCGTAGCAGTACATGTATTTTTCCTGGCTTGCTTTTTGCCATTCTTTCTCGGTAGGCTTAATTATTTTTTTCTGGAAGTATGGCTTCACATAATGTGCCCGTTATTTTGTGGTTCTCTCTGTCTCCTATACGCATCGCATCACCACACTTATCTTGTCTCTTCTTTCCACCATACTTACTCTTCCGTGGTGACCTGAACTGTCATCATGATTGTTATCATTTCAGTGAGAGGAAAGATAGAGGCTGAATGAGAGTTTCTCAGCCATATACAAGTTATGTAGAGAGAGAGAGACATTCCATCTTCATTAAAAATGAAACTGAAAGCTGCTGACTTGTTTCTCCGCAAAAGTCGTACGAAAATGTGTAAACAATTTTTTATGTGAATGGATTTTGAATTGAATGCTTTCCTTTTTTCGTAAGGGTTAATTGGAAAAGAGCTGTTTTGTAGTAGTTTTTCCTAGTTTTTCATTAAAACTGTGGAAAGATGAGGTCGCTTTAAAAAGCCATTTTATCGTTTGACCTATTTCCTTCTACGTTTTAATGTAGAATGAAGCGATTCAGTGTGTTACGTAAATTTTGACAAGTTTGAAAGAATTACAGTAAAAAATGAAACATTTTGGTATTTATGAAACGAACTTTCTTTTTACAAGTCAGTCAGTCATACTTTAAAATAAACTGCTACCACCGCCATCTTCTCAGCATAGCTTTAAACAAAAAAATAATGGTTATCGTCATAACCATAATTTTTAGCGGAAGCAGACTAGCGTAGGATTTTTAGTAAGAAATGGACAATAAGCCCAGAAAGATAGCAGATAACCAACTTTGACAGCACACAAAACTCACCAGTCTAACCGTTCATTAACCTAGCTATCTTTCTGTAATGCTTTCAATTTCTCATGAAAATCTCTCCACGCTCATCTATCTTTAGCTACTCACTTTTCTCTCTCGTCGTCATCGTCTCATCATTGACTCACAACAAGTTACGCTGACTCATAAAAACAAAGAATCTTTCCAATTTTTACACTACCCCTTCTGGACTAGTAAAGTTAGTATAGAGTACAGAGAGTTCAAAAGTTGGTATGCCATGAATGAACACATGATTTTTTGTACAATGAAAAAGGTATCTTTAAAATAACGACATCTTCTTTTCTCAACTTGCTTGTATAATGTGATGAGCGCACATTACCACTGCACTGCTCATTCTTTTTTTGGATGTTTTAGCATATAATTTTTTATTGGTAGCTATGGTTTGACTACTTGTCTCTTTACTTTTGTAGAAAAAAGCAGCTGCTCTTCTCCTTTATCATCATTATCATCTTTACTTCACCACAACGTATGCCTACCTACTACTACTCGTGCTCCTAGTAAAACAAAATGTACTACTAGTACTAGTTAAAAGAGAAAAAAATAAATGCGCATAATATACCTAGGGAATTCATAATATTATCTACATAGTAGAATGATGATAGCGATGATACTTATTCATGAATGCAAACAAAAAGGAGAAGAAAGAAAAAAACGCCTGACGAGTTCCTTCCTCCATCACTACCACCGTCGACGCCACACAACACAAGGCATTGCTCTGCTGCTGTGAAAAAGGCACAAGACAGAAAAAAAGCATGGCGTAATCATAATAATAAGTAGTACAGTTTTTTCTCTCTTCTCTCCTTTTTTTCTACTTATTCTTGTACTCCAGTATTTTCAAAGGGAATCACCTAAAAACCCCAAAAAAAGTTGAAAAGAGATCTCCTTCAAGCGAAAAAAATGGAAAAGAGGAAGGAATACTAAATAACTCAACAATGTATGCAATGTAGCTAAAGTTTCTCTCTAGTTCATCTGCATCCCATATATTGTGCACACTTTTATGATGATACGCGTCGTATTTTTGTAATGATTTAATATACCAAACTACATATTTTTTAAACAAGCAAATTTGAGTTTGCTGCTGCTGCCAGTGTTCTTGCTTGGGATATGGCCTCCCTTTCTTTGACTTGTCTTGATTATCATTATCATCGTCATCACTATGTACTACCATGATAACGTGTGTCCCAGTATTTTGAATTTGACTTGCGAGAATTTTTTTCTCTACTTTTAAATAAAAATGTACATAATAATATGAATTTTTAAGTATTTATTATCAGTAGATTTGTTCACTTGAAAAAAAGATGAGCATCATCATGAACGCCTCCAGGTGAAGATATTTTTGTAGAGATAGTAGCAGCAACCACATTAATATTTAAGCGCATGCCTCTTCTTCCAATGATGATGATGGCCCACAAAAATTATGTAAATTTCGCCTGGTCTACTGTGCAGCTATGTATGTAGGTAGCTTCTTCATTTTTTCCTTCTTTTTGTACGTCATCATAGGGATAATTTTCTTGTCAAATTTATGACACAATCAATTCATGACAAATTGTAGGCAGTAGAAATTAATGGGTTAAAAAATTATGCTGCTTCTGCTCTTTCCTCAGCATTCCCTGCTGAACCACTCATCATCAGCAGCAGCAGCAGAATGGAAAAAAGCTGATGTTGAAAAGGATCAGATAATCCAATTTTATTTCTCCAATAAATAATTTTCAATTGAATTCTTCGACTGCCTTTATCATCATCATCATGAACATGGTCATGCTCAACATAATTTCGCTCACAAGTTGATTGGGAGTTTTTTTTAAATGCACTTAGAATTGATATCAGAGAAAAATTCAAACAGGAACTAGAAAAAATAATAATACGTATAGGTATACCCAGTCTACATGTATAAACATAACAGTTGTATTGATTGTAGAAATGACGGCGGCATCAACTACCCTTTCATCATCCTCACAGATTAAAAGGACGAGCGACTAGAGCAGCAACGAGAGAGTAGATCAGTAGGTGTACGACTTTTTCTTTAATTTCTTTTTCGTCAACTTACAACACGCAGACAGACAGGCATACCAGGCAATAAACATTACCTTATAACATGAGTATCATGCACACAACAACAACACGTACTTACAACAACAGGCATGTACTCTGTAGGTGCGCGCATGAATAGTAGTAATAATAACGATGATGATGATGATAATGGATAAAAATGTTCGCAGTTCATTTCATTTTTTTCTGCCTTCGTGGCATGTACTTGTCGAAGAGGAGGATGATGATGATGATTATGACGGCTCGATGATAGTCTTATTATTATTTTTGTCCATAGTATATCCTTCACAAGGTAATAAAACGAAAGGTAGTATAAGTATAACAACAAGAATATGTAGGTAAAAAGGAGCAATAACTGCACTCACGACAACGACCAACACGACGACGATGATGATATGATAGTGATAACGACAAAAGAGGAGGAAAGGCCTACTAACTGACTTCAAGTTGAAAGATCACATCTCTCCTGTCGTTTTCATCATCATCGTCATCATCCCCACCACCACCACCACCAAACATCATGTTGTGGTTGTTCTTATTACGTGCATGATGGTGATGGTGGTGGTGAAGAAAGATCATCATCGTGTAATCCAACGTACATTATTATTATTATTATCACTGGTTGTAATATGTCACGTCAGTGGTCGTTGTTAAAATGCCTCCTTTCACCAAAAATACTAGACTGCTTTGGCTGGTATGCTTCAACAAAAATAAGGGCGAAGAAAACTCTACTCCATTTCTTCGTGTTAAACGTATGATCAGGTCTAATAACGATGATTGGATTGTAAGTTGAAGTATAAAAATAATAATGGACGATATATACGTGCCATATCTTTTTTTCCTGCTGACCCATCGTTTACTCGCATTATTTATACACACGCTTTTTTCGCAAAAGTCAATGTCCAAAGCAATACATGTGCAAAAATATCCTGATATAAAGCTCACTCGCTGCTTTACAATAACACTACCTGGCTATCTATAAGAAATAGTTGAATGAGTGAGCACTAGTATTCATCTCTTTATTTCTTGTTGATGATGTTGATATGGTGATGATGGTAATGCTTCTGGCCGCTATATATTGGCTTTTTGCACTTTTTCAGTTTTTTTGCTCATCATCATCCATCCATTTATCTGCTGACTGGTGACTAGTCACTTTAGCTCTTCGGGGCTTTTGTTGTTGATGATATTATTGCTGCTGCTGATGCTGTTATTGTTAAAGAAAAGCAGCAAATTCCTTTGCCGCCGTGTCAGTTCATTTTTTACACGCCAAAGCCAGCTAACTAACCTGATAAGAGGGTATAAGCGGACGGTGTAATATACCTACGCATTTTACAGATACAAGAACGTTTGACACAAAGTTAGATGAAAAAAAATATATGTTAAAAAAAGAAGCGACCAGCTTCAATACTTTTTCTTTACACTTTACCCTACTCACCATCATCATCATCAGCATATAGTCACCGTTACTTTTTCACATTTACACGCTTCGGGCCAATATGCATGCATGCACTACTCTTATTCCTCTCCTGTATCATCTGCAACTTACAACTGCTTTGCTCCCTTTAACAAATATATATATGTTTTAACACCAGCATCACTACTAACAAGTCTTTCCTTGGCTTCTTTTTTTCTCCTTTCTCGTCTTGCATGCACACATTATTATCACCCCGAGTCATTCACAGTATTTTTTCTTGTTGATAAGAGCACCAACATCATCATCATCACCTTGATCGTCCTCGTCATCATAATATAATTCACTGCTCGATTGGATGAGGACGATGATGATAATAATGGGAGTTCAAAAGTAGTCACTACCACCATCACCTCCATCACCAGAACCTTAGTAACAACATCTAGTATTTACTATCAGAACAAAAATGATCCTGCCTCGATCTCATCATCATCATCATATGATGCGCATGTTTTACTTGGTTGCCTCGAAGAAAACTTCACCTACATTTTTATCCGGCTTCTTCTTCTACAGCTACTCCGCCTTCACATCATCAACATTCATATAACCTACCAACCTGCTGTTGTCGCTGTTGATGCGTTGTTCGATTTCTGTTGTAGAACTAGCAAACAGCAACATTACCACCATCAAATCCGCTAAAAAACAGAGCTTGCAGCAGCAGCGTCGTCGACATAATCATCACACCTCTTTCCATCATGTCATCACAATCTAACACTCCACTCTATCACTTACTTGATACAATATACATTTTATACACATTTTTTACACAGGTCATGTCATGAATGATGATCATGATGATGATGATGACAATATGCCCAAGTAAATATTTCCCGATAAGAATTGTTCTTGTACCTAACACATGCTCATATGCACAAGTAGTACCGCTGCTGCAAACACGGCAGATGATTATATACGTATCATCCGAGCATATTATGAGCGTTTACACGCATAATAAATGATTGCTTGACTACACACACACTCACATTCCTGATGAATTTCACGTTTACAAGAAAAATAACACCTTGAGAGATCAAATGCATGTAGAATAGTTTCTCTCCTTTTCATACAATACATCTCTTGGCAACCCATCAGGCTTGTTTGTTAGCAGCAGAAAGAAAGGCAAGAGCAGGTAAAAAAACAACTGCATCTACTGCTGCATAATGGCTTCTCTATGACGACAACGACTCATATTACTTATCTTGTCTTTTCTTTCTATTTATCCAACTATAAGGAATTTTATGACTTGACGTGAATAAAAAAATTCTTGCAATTTGCCGTGCAATGTCAAAAGGTTTCTATAAACATCAGACAAGTTATCAAAAAAGTATGATCATCATCATAAAAGTTTTTGTCCTCAACAACGTCATGTAATAATGCAAGACTTGAGGATACAAAGTTGCGTGTAGAATTGAAGCACGAAATATACGGCGGTTGATGATGATGATAATGCGTGCACATCTTGAGGGTGCTGGTGTTATATTCCCCAAAGGTAGCAACGTGTACCTTTTTAAAGTGTGCATTGTGCCGTATGGTTTGAAATCCCTTTTAGAAATACTGATTATCAAAATAATAATAATATTTTGATTATTGTAATAATTATCTTTATATGTATAACAAGCATCTATAAGGAGTAGTCGTAGTAATGACTGGTGTTGGATGCTTGTCATCATCATTACAACACGAAAACGGTTTCGTTTTTCATCACATTTTTCAACAATTTCCTTAAAACTATCGGCTGGCTTCAACATTCACTTTTTCATAAATCGAACATGATGGGTAGATACAGTTGCATATTACATGTATAATTTTCTCAACTGCACTTCCATTACCCACGACGACGACGATAATTATTATTGGGATTATCATCACACGCAAAAGGCTTTGAGGCTGTTAAGAGATATTTAGTGAAAGAGTGATGGAAGTGATACAAGTGGTGGGTGAGCATAGAGTAGTGGTAATCAAGAAATTATTGTCGTCGTGTGATCCGGATCGTTTGTATGATCACACACGCATAAACATTACATAATCAACAACACATTGACGATTATTTAAATTACAACGCATTGTATGAATTATATACTATGTAGGTGTTATTTTCATATGCCTACTTCTCGTCTCTTTTTTATTTTTTTAGTCGCCCTCGTTGACGTTGTTGTCGTCGTCGTGTGAGTCAATATGTATGATTTGATTAGGTTTCCCTTTAATCTTGTCTGTATCGTCAATATGTCTCATGTTTTCCTACTATTTTTGATCTCAAAGCATACCATGGGGAGAGTGTGGGTAATGAAGCAAATTGAGTAGTAAACTGAGCATTATATGTGGCGTAGCAGCATATCTCATCATCATCATCATACA
>JAANSP010000826.1:0-18310 GCA_036850745.1 Homidia socia
GTTTGGGAATCCAACAGGATCCGGTAGCGTATAGGCGTCCTTTCATTTTCAAAAATAGCTATTCCGATGAAACTGCACATATCCTGGAGGGTGAAAGAGACTATCCAATCGTAATTCTTCTAGGAGGGACTTCAGGATCTGGAAAATCAACCTTGGCATCTCTTTTGGCAGGAAGACTAGGGATACCAACTGTATTATCTACAGATAGTGTCCGACATGTTTTAAGGAGCATTTACACCAAAGAACAATGTCCTCTTATTTGGGCTTCATCATACAGTGCATTTGAATGTTTGAGAAAGGGGAATGGAACGTTCCAGTCCCATCTCATCAAAGGTTATGAAGCCCAGTCCGATTTGATTGTAGAAAAACTAATACCTATAGTAAAGACTCGCATTGAAAGAGGGGAATCTGTCTTGATTGAAGGTGTCCATCTGTCGGCCAATAGTATTTCCAAAGTAATGAAGCATTGTGAACTGGTGATTCCATTTATTATCTATATTAACAACAGAGACAAACATGCCGAGAGATTTGCCATTCGAGCCAAACACATGGCCCTGGAGTCGAGAGAAAGCAAACATTTCAAGTTCTTTGACAATATTCGTATCATTCAGAATTATTTGAAAGAGGAGGCAAGACAATTTCTAATTCCCAATCTCAACAATTCCAATCCTGATAAATGCATTGCCATAATATATCACACCATAACCAGTATTCTTGCGGAGTTGGAATGCAACCATCGTACTAAAATTCCACTTGAAACAATCTACAAGGAGCATCATAGACTCACCAACAAGATACACCTATCCAAACAGAAATTTGTTGGAAAACATCGACTGTTCTACTCGGATAATGAAAAGGAGGCCGAATTTTCGGATTGTGGCTCATTGGGATCATGACATGCCCTAGGCTGCGGTCTCTTCATTTTTATGAACCAAAGTCTCTTCCCGGCTGCATTTTTGTTTCTGAATAGTCTTGTATATGTGTGAATCGAAATTTAGCATCGGATTCATAAATTTGATCCGTTTTTCAAGCTCTGCAAAATCGATTTCGGGTAAAGGAAATATTCCATCCACACTAGAAACAATATCATCTACACATTCCACTATATCCTTGTTGTTATCCATCTCTAACCGTTCTTGAATATATATGGATAGATCAATATTTAATTCATCACACGAATATTTGTAAAGAGCAAAGACAATTTGTGCTGGGATGTAGAGAAAATAAAGATCTGTCAAATAGCTTATGTGGATTCTTTCCATTGTTTTTTGATAAGCCCGAAACAATTCATCTGGATTTGAACCATATTTTTGGGAATCTAGGAATAGTCCGTATAAAATAATGTACGGATTGCCGACTACAAAACGATATTCAAGAGTCTTGGCCATTTTCAACTCGCATTTTCTTACTATATCAAGACACGGAGACTCCAATCTCTTACCTAGTTCCTCAATGGTTATATGAATGTTTTCAACTTTGACTGCAAGAAATATCGACGTAAAGAGGACAGATTGTGGATCGTACTCGAAAATGGCATGTTTCAAATAAAACCGCTGAAAAAACGTGATGGCAGTTGAATATACATTCCAAGGGTACCGGAGAGATTGGATTGACTTCCAAAGTTTGAAATAGCAGGAAACCAGTATTTGTTGTTCCTCTTCAATAGTAGGAAAATCCAACACTATGCGTTTGATACCAGACAAGTCATTATCCATGTCATGATATTTTTGGACTGTTCTCTTTGCATTTTCCAATCGCTCCATTCGCCTGGAGTATAGAGAGTCTTTTGTGAACATCCATTGACCATTGTTGATTGAATACATGGAAATCCAATTCTTTTTTTAGCTATGATTCTCGATCCCATCCGACCACGTTTAAAGTCGTATTTACTAGAGCGTCTAGAATATACTAGTGAAGCGGATCCAGAATTACTAGCTAGATACATCCTGACACTTTTAAAGTACGACAAATCCACATCCGAACTTTATGATATGTGCATGTTCAAATTGGATGTGTTTTTGGGAAAAGAAACAACGTCTTTTGTGAAGAAATTGTTTGATTATATCGAAACAAGATTGTCAAGTGTAAATGAAGAGCGTCGATCAAAAAGACGATCCCGTTCTAATGACAGGGAACAACAGGAGAATCGCCAAATTTGGAAAAAGAATAGACCAGATACAGACAGCATAGTTGTTGATAGGATTGTACCGAAATATTGTGACAAAGAATCAATCAAGTCCTTTTTCGAGAAATTTGGCGCCATCAAAGATATTAGAATAGTTCCTGGGAAACATCGAGCTGTTGTCAAATATTCCAAACCATCCGAAGCCTTTGAAGCCTACAATTCACCTGATCCCATTTTCAATAACCGATTTATCCGGGTTTATTTAGAACAGCAGAGGAACAATGAGCCGACACCTCCAAGCGTACAAATTCAAAAGAGAAACCAACTAGTAGATATCCAAAAATCAACCGAGGAATTGATAAAGAAACAAATTGAACAACAAAAATATTGGATCCAGAAGTTGGAAAAGGACAGGGAGGAAAAGAAACTATCAGACGATCAAAAACAGGAAATCATTGGCCTGCTAAAGTCACTTCAAGTATCGATTGACCAGTTGAGACCGTCCTTGAAGATTGGGTCCAGCTCTAATCGTTCGGAACAGTCCAGTGAACAAGTTCAACATGATACTGGACTAGGGCTGAACACGGAAGAACTGGGCTCGGAAAAAACTCCATCTGAATCCGACCACATCCAGGAACATTGATATCACACTCGCGTTTACGATTCCAATAAATGATTGACCCATGCAATGCAGGCAATGCCCGAGTCTAGCGGATTGGAGACAGTACCAGAGTCTGTTCTACAGAAACGTAGACTTGCTGAGAAATTGGCAAGCAAGCGGGCGATGGATATCAAAAGGATGCAGAAAAGCGATGAAATTCGAAAGAGAACGGCCTTTAAGCATGCCGAAGCTTATGTCAAAGAGTACAAGGAAAATGAAAAGGAAGAAATTAGACAAAAGAGATTAGCCAAGGAGAATGGAAATTTCCATGTTGCTGAAGAGCCCAAGCTAGCATTTGTCATACGTATCAAAGGGTATGTAATAAGGATAAATGATGTCAAAAGGAGAACTAGGGCATCAATGATGTTTTCTAACCATCTTTCGGGACTGATATCCAGTTGATGAGCATCAACTAACAATTTAGAATCAACAAAGTTCCACCCAAGCCAAAAAAGATACTCCAGTTGCTTCGGCTGACCAAAATCAATAGCGGAACCTTTGTTTTGCTCACCAAGCCGGTTGTTCAAATGTTACGATGGGCCGAGCCCTATATTGCCTATGGATATCCAACCATAAAAACCGTTCGTGATCTGGTGTACAAAAGAGGATACTGCAAAATAGATAAGCAACGTATTCCACTTGCCGATAACAAAATGGTTGAAGCGGCATTAAAGGGATGTGGAATTGTCTGTGTTGAAGATATTATTCATGAATTGGTTACGGCAGGTCCGAATTTTACTGCGGTCAACAATTTTTTATGGCCCTTCAGACTCAATAGTCCAAAAGGCGGATTTCATGGGAAAAAGACCAAGCATTTTGTCGAGGGTGGTCAAACAGGCAACCGAGAACACGAGATCAACAACTTGATTAGGCAAATGAACTAGGTTCAATAAAAGGGGAAAATTTCCTATTATCCATGGTATATCCTCCTTTGATAGCATGGCCATTGAAACTGAACTCGGGTGTCTTCCCATGGATCCATTCCCAGTGTTTGAGCATTCTAAACTGCTTCTGGATACTATCTACCCGTTTGACATCTTTTTTCGTCACTGTTACACTGTTCCCAGAACCAAACCAAAGAAAGAATTGTTTTTGAAGAAGCGAAACAAATTTTTCTTGGGTTAGTCTGGGATAGATACTCTGCAGATTGCAGACATTTGACTTTCTAGACCGAACTGCTAGATTTGATGAGAAAAGATGAACCAGGGGTGAATTTAAAAGGTCCATATTGTTCAAGTTACTGTTAATCAGCATAGTTCCATGATGATAGCATTGTATTCCCGTAATTCGATATGCCGATCCCGAAATCTTTTTCTTGTTACAAGACAAGACCAGATCATTGAATTGATTGTATTCGACATGGACCTTTTTGTTTCGAAAACCATCAACAAGCATCTCCAAAGCCAATTTTCTATCAAACTCTTTTTTTGGGAGAAATAATGTGTAGTTTACATTTCCAAGATCATGATAAACACTTCCACCTCCACTGTATCTCCTCACCAGATCAATATTTTTCTGATTGATCAATTCTACATTACCCTCAACCCAGGGATTTTGATTGCGTCCTATAACTACACATTCTCTATTTTTCCATATTAACAAAATTCGCCCTATTCCATTCCTCAATACATATTCTTCCAAGGCCAGGTTCAAATATGGATTGGTAATGGTGGATATGATACACAAAGTCTGATTGTTCTGGCACAATTTCCGTAACCAAAAAACCATCCAACTACAAAAGATTGGTTTCGCGGAGATTCGAACTCCGATCTTGGGATTCAGAGTCCCAGGTGCTGACCATTACACTACGAAACCTCGAATTGCTCGTACACCCCTGGTCCGAGCGAGACGAATCCAAATGACATTGAATTCGACATGCTTTTCCGATCTTGCCTCATTTCAGCACTCGGGTGATCATGTCAAGGAAAGTATTTTCAAACTGGCCACGTCAATTGTCAAGACAATTCAATTGGATGAAGATGGTTTTGTGAATTCATGTCTTTCGGTACTTGTTTCTATTCTAACCAGGACTGGTGACGCTCAATTGGAAGTTTGTTTCTTGGCCTCTATTTTAGTTTCCAAGGTCAATGACGAGTGTTTGGTCCATCATCATCATGTTCTATTTCCCATTTTCCTTGAAATAATCCGAGACGAAAAAATACCTTTGTTCATCATGACCTCGCTTGTTCCGGCATTTGGAAGATTGGCAATACACGATGATAAGATGTATTCAGGAGGAATCAATACGATCCTTGAACTTGCTTTGAACAGCAATCATCGGTACCAAATAGCTGCCGTGCTCAAGGAAATTGTCAGCAGGTTGAATCCACCATTAAAACATTCCATCTGCCAATTCATCATTGATGTGATTGCTAATGTTACGAGAGGGAGTCAAGAGGATTGCGAATTTTCCATCTATTTGCTGAGCATTTTGAATCCTTGGATTTTGGATTGTGATTCTGATCAAGTATATTCCTTTATCTGGGACCAAATACTATCAACTGATCAAAAAGTGGTTGGATTTCCATTGTACGATATACTCAGTGTTATAAACAGAGGAAAGCGACTTGGTAATACAAATTTGGGTAGATTTTACCAATATTCCATGAAGAATAAGCCCCATGATCCAAAGGTTTTTGGACAATGGACCAATTTCATTCTCTTTTTGGCGGAACAAATGGAATCATCGCATAGATTCGAAACACTTGACAATCTTTTTGGAATGGTAGAAAATGGGTTTGAATCTTTGCAGCCACCAGTCATTCAATCTGCCAGGCAAATTATACACACTATTATTCGACGGGGCGATGATTACCTAGATACGATTCAAGTCCGTCTTATCAGGCTACTCGAATCATTGGATCAGCACAATACTGAATCATCTATTCAAACCATGTTGGAGATAGTGAAAGTCGGTATTTCCCAGCTTGGTGAAAAATCGATTGTGTATTTCAACAAGATTATTCCTATTCTAGAAAATCGTGTCAGTGATGACAAGGGTGAATTATTTGGACCTGTCACCAATATATTTTCCATGTTAATAACATCTTGTGGACCTGAGCGTGTTTTGGATCGAATTTGTCCGTATGACCATCAAACCAACAAATGCAAAAATTGGCTATTGCATCTAATCAAAAGGAAAACCATTAACTGTCGCTTATCATATTTCTTTTTGGTACTCTTACCAATGGCGGACAAATTAGAATATGAACAAGATATTCTTGATCCGGAAAAACAGCAATTATCTCGCCATATATTGGAGTTGTTACCTGTTTTCATCAGTAGAGCCGATCTAGAAAACGACACGGAGCTGGACATTGATGTGGTCAACAATCGACTCTTATGCTGGTTGGACAACTCTAATCTTCACTCCATTGTTTCATCTTCCATTACCAAACTAATTTCACGGCAACTTTGTCGGAACCTTGATTTATTTGCTAAAAAGCTCGTGTATTTGTATGAAGAGTCGTCTGGCGAGAACAAATATCTACTGGAAGCTATCAATTCCATATCAAATGTAATGGAAAACCAGAAACTCCAAATGTATGTAGAATTGATCATTAATTCATTGAATGAGGATAATTTCCATGAATCACATTTGGCTGTTCGGCTGGATATTTTAGTATTGTTTATTCCATATCAAAATAAGATTCTTCTTTCCAACATTATCCAGCTTCTTCTAGGATTTGTTGCAGGAAACAAGTGTCTCAAAAGGGTTTACAAGACGCTTTCTATTATTATGTCTAAAATTGATAGTGATACAGATCTATCCCAATCAATCGATCAATTGGTAGATCATTTGGTCCAGAGTCCGAATCCATCAATTGGATATTTCCAGTGCTTACATTTTGCGATGATAAGGACATTTGGATTCGCAGTTGATATGGGTTTGAAACTCCTTCCACAGGTTATGTCAGGTATCAAGGACCCCAATGAAAAAATTAGACGAGTTTCTTGCAAAACATTGGTTGATTTCGGACATTTGATTGTTGAGAACAAGGCGACAAGTCTGGTTGCTGAAAGACTTACAATAGAGAAATATGTGGATATACTGATGAATGGAACAAGTTGGGCACTTGCACCCAAACTGGCAAGTTTGTCGTTGATTATTTCGACCTTTTCTAGGCACATGGATCACAAATTCCAACACAAATTGATTGGCGCCATATTGTCACTTGATTGTTCGGAAGCGAAAATGGACGTTTTCAATGTCATGAAGAATATTCTTTTGAATTTTCAGGCAAAAGCCAATTTGAAATCTATTTTTCGAGTCATGTGTCGTTTAGAGATTCGGATGCATCAAATCATAGATCAGTGTGTTGATATTTATGGCGAGGAACTGGTAAGAAGAACTATTCCAGAAGAATACCAGAAACTGATATCCGTGGCTAAACGGACACATAAATCCCTTGAAAAAGAAATGTCAGCGGAACAAAAAACTCGGCCGATTGGAAGAAAATTCTTGCCAAAAAAATCTCGTCTGCGATCCAGTCAACATTGTCGTTATACAAGAAAAATACCACGTGAGGATCTTCACTTTGAACCATACACGTACATTCCGCTGGACAGGAAACTACTCAAGAACAGTTCCAGGGTACAGAAAGACCTTTATCACAAATGAAATTTATTAAGCCTTGATTCAAGCCACACGCAGTTTGGGTGCGATATTCATAGACAACAATTCTTGTATCAACAATTTGAATGCGTATGATAGATAAACCAATGAAATCTGCGTCCGATTTCCACAGGACCTACATTCGAACACATTCTTGACCAAATTGGCAATCACCATCATCCCACAGAGATCACAGACATATACACTATAGGCATCACTGGCATCAAATAGTCTTTCTTTCAAAGCCTGTGCAGCTCCATGTGATATCATGCAATCGCGCTCCATTTCTCCGAATCGCAATCCACCATCTCTGGCTCTTCCCTCCACTGGCTGTCTTGTCAGTATCTGGACCGGTCCTCTGGCTCTAGCATGGATCTTGTCCTCGACCATGTGCTTCAGTCTTTGGTAATAGGTAGGTCCAATAAATATTTGCGAACAAAGTTTTCTTCCTGTATGTCCATTATAAAGCACTTCCAATCCTCTTGGATGATACCCGCACCGTAGTAGAGCTTCCGACACTGCATCTACGGTTATATCTGTAAATGGTGTGGCATCTCCCTCATCCCCAGTACAGGCAGAAACCTTTCCCAATAGACATTCGATCAAATGCCCAACTGTCATACGTGATGGGATGGCATGTGGATTAATAATGATATCTGGTGTAAGTCCTTCAGCTGTAAAGGGCATATCTTCCTGTCTATATGTAATTCCTACCGTCCCCTTTTGTCCGTGTCTAGATGCAAACTTGTCCCCAATCTGTGGTATTCTGACAAATCTAACCCTAACTTTTGTAAATTTGAATCCTTCCGAGTTTGTGGTTACCAAGACTGAATCTACCACTCCCTTCTCAGTTGCCCTCAACGGCGTAGACGCATCTCGATATATATGCCGGCTCGTTCGCTGTCCGAGTTCGTCTGATTCCTCTTCAATGGGAACTACCTTGCCTATAATAATATCATTTCCATTAATATTTTGTCCAGGTGCCACAAGTCCATCATCTTCTATCTTTTCGTATGATCCAGGCCTCATTCTCAATGTGGTTTCTCGAGTGGGTTTGGAAAATTCTTCCATCAAAAGTCCTCCCACTTTTCTTTCCGAGTCGGAATAGGATCTATAAAACACTGATCGAAACAATCCCCTATCAATTGCACTCTGATTGATTATCACGGAATCTTCTTGGTTGTATCCTGAATAACAAGCTATGGCTACAATGGCATTTTGTCCACTAGGTAATTCTCGAAAATGAAGATATTCCATTGATCTCGTAGTTACTAATGGTTTTTGTGGATAAAATAGAATGTTGGCCAATGTGTCCATTCTTTGTTGATAATTTGTGGAATGTATTCCCATGGCCTGTTTTCCCATGGCTGATTGATAAGTGTTCCGCGGCGATTTATTATGGTCGGGAAACGGTATGATCGATGCACAAACCCCCAATATCATGCTTGGATGTATTTCACAATGTGTGTATCTAATCAATCCTCCTTTTCGATTATCATTCAAATCATCAACCGAAATAGCTATCATTGAGGTCTCTTCTTCTTCCACATCTAGATATTCGACCACTCCTTCTGAAACTAGATCGTCCCATGCAAAATTAGTTAATTCTCGTCTTTGGAGTCTCTCTATATGATCTTTTCCAAGAACTAGTCGTTGTTCTCCTTGATCCACCACAAACAATGGTCGACAACATCTTCCTGCATCTGTATGGAGCCGAAGTTCTTTCTCTCGAATGTCTCGAACTATAGATACTTCTGAATCAATATCTAGACCTTGTTTCAATTTTCGAAGGGTCTTTACCAGCTGCTCTGGATCTCTGTGTATTCCAACCCAATTTCCATTCACAAATATTTTGGTCGAATCGCCTATAATCGATGGCGACACTTCTTCCAGATTTTCCATGGTCCATTCTTCCAACAATTCGAGGAGTGGTGCTGATGATGATCCTACAGACACATAAGACATTAATGCCATATTTTTCACCAACCCACACGCTTGACCTTCTGGTGTTTCGGCTGGACATACCATTCCCCAATGTGTATTATGCAATTGCCTAGGCTTGGCTAATTTTCCTTCTCTCCCAATAGGCATGTTTACCCTTCTCAAATGTGACAAGGTACTAGCATATGTGTACCGATTCAAAACCTGTGACACACCAGATCTTGATTGCATAGCATTTCTTTGCTCTCCCCAGTTCCCAGTGGCAAGTGAATATTGTAGTCCACTAGTGATTGTATTACTCTTGATGGCCAAATGCAAATTAAAATCTCTATCATTGTCAATGCTTCTTTGCAGATATCTTGACACGTCCCTCGTCAATTTTCTAAACAATGTCCGAAATAGTATCCCTAGCAGCGGCCCTGCAAGATCCAATCGTTTGTTCCCGTAATGGTCTCGATCATCTGGCTCCCGTCGTCCAAGTGCTACAAGCAACAATTTGTTTATCATATATCCGAAGAAATACGCTTTCTTGGTTTCATTAAATTCTGAAACTCCTACATGTGGAAGCATTTCCTTTTGTAAAATCTCTTGTGCATACTTTATTCGTTTTTCTTTGGTAGACCCCACAGTTAAACTCCGTTTTCCAATATAATCCAGTGCAACTAATTGATCCTGAATCACAAATGCTTCTTCAATGCATGGTTTCAACATTTCCAACATTTCTTGATCTTCAAAATCATAACAAATATGTTCTAGTATATCCTTGTCCGATATAAACCCAAGTGCCCTAAATACTATAACAATCGGAATATCTTGTTTGATGTATGGAAGTGTTGCTCTAATATACTGACCTGCTGCTCCTTTTTCCACCGACCGATTCAACATCTTGATATACAATGCACTGGACTGTCGTGATCCTTTTTCTAGCGATGATCTTATTTCAGCCATGTACGAATATGTAGACGGCTGGTTCTTGTGAAACACTGCCACATAATTCGTGGCCATTCGTTCTTGTGCTATAATGACCTTTTCTGATCCATTGATAATAAAATATCCTCCTTGGTCATATGGACACTCCCCTAGCCCTATCAAATCCTTGTCATGTCTATTGTGTAATGTACAATATGTCGACATTAACATTATTGGGACTTTGCCTATAAATACCTTGGGCAATACCTCTTCTTCCCGAAGTTCTTCTTCATTTCCATCTACAAAATAAAGACTCTTTTTAATATCGATATACAGCGGTGCTCCATACGTCAGGTTCCGGAGCCTTGCTTCATTTGGAAACATTGGTCTAGGTATTCCATCGGACTCGGTAATTGTTGGTTTGCTAAGATATATTTGTCCAAAATTGATTACATATTTTTTGGAAATTTCCCCAAGACCTTGCTGTGGTCCTGTTTGTAATATCAGGTTGGCACTTTCATCCACCAACTCTTGCATAGTGTTCTGGATAAACTCATCAAATGAATCTAATTGCTGTCTCACTAGCCCTTTTTGTTCGAAAAATGATGTAATGACCGTCCAGCAATCCTCCTGACTTGTTTCTTCATCTATATCCTCATGAACTTCCATGCTCTTTATTTAAAAAAGTAAATCTTTGGACATCTATCCATACTTTGGACTGGTGTATTTATCGGACTCTTTTACCATGGTTGTTTCTAGGCAGCGATTTCTTTATGATAGGTGCTCCCTGAGGTATTAAGGATTCCATAGTAGAATAAAGGTTGAATCGGGTGTACAAGATATCGGCGATTTGATCAACTTTTACGGATTTAATGTTTTTGGTATATGCCAAGACAAATACATCGAAAGGGAAGGAATCTTTCTCATTGGAATGGGCTATGGTTGGAATAAAAGACATGATGACATGGCACGAATAAAAGACCTGGTCTTCTCTTTTATCATGGAACCATTGGCTAGAAAAGGTGCCATAGTTTATACCGTTTTGGGTGACCAGTATTGTAAATAAATTGATGATGCTTTGGTTTAATCTCTTGATAGTGGGTTTATAGCCGTCCTGCCCAGGTATTTCTATCACTATGCGTGATTGTTTGGTTTTATAAGACACTCTAGCAGTGTTATGAGCATTACGTAAATTCTTGTTTTGAGAGATTGGTGATGGTTGGTCAGGGCTTCCAGGATGATCGATGTGCTCAAAATCATCTTCAACATCAAACGTTGCAACCTTGATGGAAATATGATGCGTTTCCATTACTGAGATCCAATCTTGAATGTATTTACCTGTTGAGAGACCATGATTTTTCAAAAGCTGGAAAACATTGGCTATGGGTCCAAATTGATAGAAATGATTCCCTTCCGAGTTGTATGAGACTGCAAAGGCACTCAAATAATGTAAATAGGCTTCCATAAACATGGTTCGATAGTAGCTACCATGGTCACACTCGAGTTGTAGAAATTCGCCGTCTGTATGATTTGGTGGGCGTTCAATATCCAGATATACTGGCACGCCTTTGGGGGCTTGGATTTCTTTCAGGATACAGCAATACTTATTTCCATTTTCGGGGGGTATGTCCATGAATTCACATGAAACAGTCCCCAGGAATACCAACAAAAATATAATCATCACCACAAGGCGCTACCCACTTCCAAGCCAATAAGAAGAGGCTGATCCTATTATTCTCCTTATCTTATGATTGGTTCATCTTTGGTAGATTTGCCTGGGAGACTAGTTCAAAGATGGATTCCAATATGCTTTAACCTTTATTTTGAATTTCTAGCCATCGAATTACTAGATAATTACACTAACCTACATCGTAAAATGTCCCTACTCGTCCTCTGAATTCACGTCGTTTGGCAAGTATCTGTTCGCCAAGCCAGGTAATTCTATTCCAGTCAAAATCGTTAAAGAATGACGATTGTTTCAATTTTTCAAATGAATCTATTTTTCCTTGATACAAAAGCATACACAACTCTTTCATACTATTTTCCCAAGTGGATCGTCTCACCACCTGCCCAAATTTCTCTTCATCTTCAACGCAGCACGCCGATTCTCCTTCAATTACAGTACATATCAACGCTCCCATAGAAATCCAATCATAGACCTGGTTACATTCGGCATCTTTCTTGGACTCTCCGAAATCGATAATCTTGATTTCTAAAGATGGAGAAATTAATATATTGTGTCCTCGGATATCTCCATGCATCACCCGGGCTTTGTGCATATCATTGATTCCATATGCAATTTGTCCAAATACATATTGTATCACGGATTTTGAGAGTATGTACTCGGTCGCAAACCATGCCCATCCCTTGAAACCAAACTCGCCCTTTTCATGACGTTTAATGGTGCTGGCCCATTGCTTTAGTGTCATTGACTTGAAATGTTCCTGCAATAATATTCCACTTCCATCCCAATCAATAACATGATAAATTTCGACGAGGAATGGTGATTTCAAAGCTTTTCTAATGTGATATTCTCGGATGTTCTTGTCAGCATAGTCTTGGTCGATCAGGCTCCAATAAACGCATTCCTTTCTATCATGCGGAATCTTTAGTGTAAAGAAGATTCTTTCGTCTTCTACATGAACCTTGTAGACTGATGATCCCCACCCCTCTCCCAATTTTTCAATTATAGTTATAGATTTCCCATCCTTTGTTTCTAATTTTGAAGCATTGGCTATGGAAAACCCTGTTATTAACACTACTCCGGAAAACACCATTCGTATGGTGTCGATAAATCTCATTGTTCACCTTTCCAGATTTGGGTTGTTTATATAAACTGTTGTCGGAATGTTTACTAATCATAATTGCCTAGCAATTCTATCGGCAAAACAGTCGGTGTCCTTTTTATGGTGTTTGACGGCCTTTTGTTGGCTCGATCGTATAGTACCGCTAACATGGATCACTCTGATACTACATGTTCTGTTTTGAATCGAATGGATCAACGTCAAAGATCCCCACAGCCATCTGTAGTACTTTCTTGTTGCTCTAACAATCCCTGTACTCGTAATCGGATCAAAATACTTGACTGATAGAGAAGGTATGGTTCCTGCCATACCAACATCCCCAAAGTTGGCTTCAATTGATGTCTTGATGGCCTGGACAATTACTAATGTCTCCAGTCCAGGATTAACTCGTTCATCTTTCCATCTAATCTCAAATAACAAATACCTGTTCTTTAATCGAACCATTGATCCAAAAACTGTACGCTGATTGGATATTGTGCACAATTTCAACGCGGTGAAATGAAATAGAGAGCCCATGGATTCCAATGGTATTGATAATGAAACGGCGGGATGTAACCTGATGGCCTTGAGAAAAGAATTAGAGTCCTTGGACAGCGAAATAGAATTGATAGACATCAAAACCACATTGTTGGGAAATGAGCTAAAGAAAAAGGAAAAGGATCAAAATAGTGCCGGTCAAACATGTTTTACCGTGACCGAACTGAACGATCTATTGACAGATAAATTTTCCCAATGGGAAGAGGAAAAAAAAGAGGTAGATCTATTATTGAAGGAACTGGAATTGATCAATGAAAAACGATAAACTAGTTGATTTGATAAAATTAAGGTACATTGAAGCAGTGAAATTAGAAAAGGTACTCTATCAGAAAACAGAGTTGGTGAGATTCGAAACCTCTACACTAAAGTATCATGTTCGACAGATTGTGGGATCCAATGTGGTTGGTTTGGCCAGATCGGACGGAGAGACAAACCCATTTTTGAATCCCGATCCAGAAATGATTGTTTCTGCAATTTCAGACGATTATTTGTTGGTATTAAACAAATATCCGGTGTTTGAGAACCATTGTCTATTAATCAGAACCGAATTTATCAGTCAGTACGCCCCCATACAAATATTGGATTTTGAGAATGTATGGAACTTTTTGAACACTATAAATGTTCCGATTCCCTTATCATTCTACAATTTTGGTCCGAATTCGGGTGCAAGTCAATCTCATAGACACTTTCATTTTGTTTCGTTTGATTGTACAGATCAAGTTCCATACATGAGAAATGTCGAGAATGCTATCCTATCTAAAAGGGTCAGCAATCCAGACTTGCCCTTTGTTCATCTGATTCTAGAACTGCAACCAGATGATACTGGAGTCACTCTTCATACCAAATATTTGGAAGCGATAGGTATATTATCCAATCAACTGGGGATAATTGATACGAGCTGCCCTGTTGATCACAACATTGTGATTGCTCGGAACTGGATGCTGATTGTTCCCAGAAAAGGAGAAATGTTCAAGACAGTATCTCTCAATTCATTTGGGGTTCTGGGATTGTTCCTGTCAAAAAACTCCAAAGACATGGAACTCTTTGAAACATCCATCTATGATATATATGAACACGTCTGTTACTAGATGATTTCTGTTTATTAATTATAAATTATCGATCATTTCTTCAATTACCAACTCTTCCTCGTCCCCTTTTCTACTAACTATTATTTGCGTCGATTTAGCATCGTATTCATTAGAACTGATCGATTCCAGAAGCTGAACTAAACCAAATTCGGATATTCGATCACGAATCCGACCATGTCTGACCATATCTATAAGCATGTTCTCCACTTTGGTGACCTTGTCTGGTTTTACCAATCCCAGTCGTGATAGTCTGTCTCTGGCCTCGTTGGAAAGAACTCTGGACAACAAATCCCTCCTCCACTCTTGCTCCTTCAGCTTTGTATCGGACTCTCTATTTGAATCACCATTTTTTGACTCGGGACATCCCATTGTTGCACTTGCTTCCCTGCAAACTGGTTTATTAGAAGGATATCATATTAGGCCACCTTTTCCTTTTCGTTGTAGGCAACAATGATAAATATTGCGACCAAGGTATTTGTCACGAAAATGGCTACGACCGCAGGTACAATCGGCGATTCTGGTAAAAACTTCAGACACGAGTAGTAGGATAAAATAGGAAACACCAAAATAAGGATGGAAAATAGGGCCAGTTTCTGAATTGGCACGGAACTAAAAGTCGGATTTGTTTGGATTTTCGTTGATCCCAATTCATTTTTGTCAGACATGTTGCAGATCGGACCTTGCAAATTCTGATGGACAAGTTGGGTTCGCTCTACGACAATCTATCAAATAAATACCAAAATATGGATTATGCCGAATGTGAAAGGATATACAAGGATATCAGAATGAAATTGATGGAACACGGAATGTTTTTGACAATAACAGTTCCAAATGTCATGGAATTGGCTAGAAACACGTTCGAACTAATGGCTAGCATTGCGATATATAATCAAAATATGGGTGAATTCGACAAACTAATGTCTATATTAGAGTTTTATCAGCACAATGCTATTGGAATTGATCCTTCAGAACGTACATATCCACTAATCAGTCTTAAATTGCTCAAATGTCTTATACTACAAGATCATGTCAAATTCCATACGATTATTGAGTCACTTTCATATAATTTGCTCATCTCCAATGATCATATCATGTATCCAATACGGTTGGAACAATGTTTGATGAAGGGAAATATTAGGGAAGCAGAATTGTGTATTTCCGAGTACAAGAGAGCCATTCCTTTTATTGATTCATTTGAAGCCTTTTATTGTCATGATTCAAAGCTAATTTCCAAGCTGTACCACAAACAATCAATACCATCGATTTCCCAGCCTCCAGCATCAGTTCCAAATCAGTCATTTTCCGATTCACTCATGGAGAAGAACGTTTATTTTGCCAAAGAGATGGAAAGAATTGTGTAGGTAATAAAGCTAACTGTTCCGAGCTCTTTGTTCGACCAAAGATCCCGCAAATTTTTTCAGTTGGTTGGTTGCATTCTTATCGCTGGTTTGTCGTATCAACTTGGAGGTCAAGAAAAGGAGCTCGGACGTGACATGGTCAGGAACAGGATCCTTGAATTCCAATCTATTTAGAACCGGGCTAAACAGTTTGAGATCATCTGGGAAATCTAACAGTTTCTGGCAAATATCAAGTGCTAGGTCAATATGGACAGTATGAATGTCACTAGGTGTGTAGAGAAATGATGAACTTGTCCAGAAAAGTATCTGATGTGAAATTGACGAAATCGTCAGTAATGAGTCTCCATCCATAACCAAAGCCAGTCTTTTGATCAATCTAAAGAACCCTCTACCCATGGATTGTTGATGTTCTATTTTGGATGCACAAAATGCCTGGATAAAAAACGACAAAATTTGTCTCATTTTGAAATTGTTTTTGGTTGTCGGTGAAAAATAGAGGAACAACATGTCTTCTAATATATCTGAATTTGCAGTGACACCCAATACCAACCATTTTCCGAATCCTTCTGCTGCCACGGTTTGGTGACTGGTATTCTCTCGGTTCAAAATCTTTCCAAGAATATTCACTAGTTCATCTTCGGAAACGTCACATTCGGGTTCGGAAAATAGTTTTTTTCCAAACACAGTTACAATATCAAAGACTATTTTGAGCGCGGTCAGCTGTGTATCTTGTCTTGACTGGATTACAAATTCTGAAAATAGTCGAAAATATTGACATGCCAACGGTTTATGGAACATTGAAATCAAACCAAGAACTTTTAATCCACAATGTTGTATGATTGCTAACGAGCTATTGACTGCTGGAATGACCAATTCGTTTAGAATATCATATACAAACGGAATATCATCGTATTCACAATCCACATGTTCAAAAAATACTCGGATCATATCCATGCATCTCACATAGGCCAAAATATGTGCCTGATCCATTATCTGACAATCCAAAAACCCAAAAGTTTCCTTGAGATCAACAACCATTTGCAAAAGTATCCCTAGCCAGTCTTTAATGCCATTACCAACAATTTCTCCCAGCAAAAGAACAGCATGCTCCACTATTGTCTCGGATGTGGACAAAGTCAGCAAAAAGTCTCTTAAAAGTAAAAAACACAATCTCCTTCCCACTTCGTCCCCGTAATCCAAATATCTGAAAACAATCAACAACTCCTTTTGGATAAATTCATGGGTCTGATCATGGTTCATATTATCTGAGTGTGTTCTTTTTCGGAGATTGTTCAGATAAGCTACCATTTTGGCTGTTTCTGGAAGTAGGTTGTCCACTCTCGATCCTGTTTTACTGAGAAATTCTATATAATGTCGAATAAGGAACACTTTCTCTGGATTATCTAAACAAGTAAAGATATTCTCCTGGATTAGGTTCCCTAAGCGGTTGCAAGTCCCCGATTTGAAACATCCCTCTAGAATCAGACTGCCTAGTTTTTCATTGTTTACAATATCAAAATACTCTAGAAATCTGGAAATATCGTTGTCCATTTGTTGGACCCAAATATTCAAAATCAAATCAAGACATGCACCATTGACTTGTTCATCGGAATCTAATAGCCCGTCATTTATCAAGGTTGCCATTTCATCTCTGGAAAGCATCTTCATATCTACCAGCCCTAATTTGGTTTTGTACAATGTCTTTCTTACTACTCGATCCGTATCTCTACTTCTATTCATTATAGACTGCAAAGTTGTTGGATTAATCTCAATGTTTAAAAGAATCGTTTTCCTAATCTCTGCAATTGGATCATGCCGCAACATGGATATAAAAATTGTCTGGATCTCGGGATCAACATGTTGGAATCTGAACAAGCCATGAATTGCATAGAGTCTAACTGTGGAATCCGTGTCATAAAGCCGGTGTTTCATCTTTTTTCGGTATTCATTCCATGTTTCATCCGTCACTTCACTAATTGATGCTATACAATGGCCCAGAAACAAAACCACTCGACTTCGCACCTGCTTTTCTTTACTTTCAGTTCCTTGAATCAAGTATCGGATCAAGAATTCAACGAATCTATCATGGATAGAATTTCTCTCTCTAGCATGTTTCTTGTATGAATATTCCAAAAAACGAACCACAAATCGGCATGCCCTTTCACACCATATCTCTTGTTTCTTGACACCTAGCAAAACATTCATGTTCCTAACAAATTCAAACCAAAATTCCTGTTCTTCTGTTTTCAGTTGAATATTTTTCAATTCTTTG
>JAANSP010000827.1:0-18305 GCA_036850745.1 Homidia socia
AACCGTGTAACTTGTCATGTTTCATATCCTTATATAGTTTGTGTGTCATTATCATCACCACGAGTGAACTCATTGTCTTTCTCACCATTTTTATCAATATCTTTATATGCATTCCTTCTTGTTATGATGCTATTCTTCTATGGTGTTCAATTTTGAGCACTGTACATCCTTGACCATCATTATCGTATAATGTGTATGTATGTGTGGCTATTGCGGTTTCCACCCGTAATATTATTCAATTTATCTGCCTAACATGAAATTAATATTATTTATGAAATAAAATGACGATGATGATGTGAACAAGAACTGCCTAATTTGCTCCATGCTCCATTAACATTTTCTATGAACGCAAAGAGGAAAAACTGACCACATATTTCAGACGTATCACTTAGCACAATTTCAAGTCATAATACGCAGAATATTTTGTTCTGTTACTTTAATGCTCATATCTCAACGATTTTTTTTTCATTTTGGGAAATTACATTTTGCTTTCAAGTTATTGACTGGGACCTCCACACAAGAGAGGATAAATGTGAAAATTCTCGAAAATTTAAGAAAAAAACATTCTCATTTGCTCAGTTTTCTGGCTTTTAAACTGGTGACTTTGAAATGAATTTTCAGAGTCTCAGAAATATAAACAATTAAGCAGAGTTCAATAGTGTTTTGTGCTTACACATGAAATGTTTGACGAAACGGATTTTGAAAGGTGAGAACCTAAAATAAATGTTATACTTATCATAATGATTTTTGATTTTATGTAGCATCACATAGCAACTATAGCTTTGATCTATGATACAACTCTCTTTTCATTTAAATATAGTTTATATTTCCAAGGGGTAACCTTAGATGACGCAAGAAATATTCTCATTGACGAAGATGAGGGAACGTTTTTGATTTATATTTCCAAGGGGTAACCTTAGATGACGCTAGAAATATTCTCATTGACGAAGATGAGGGAACGTTTTTGATTCGAAACTCTTCCAGAGGAGGATACGTCATTTGTGTCAAGTACGCATATTGTGTATCGATAAACATGACATTTTTGAAAATGCAGAGAAAACTGCATGGTACTAACGTGCTAGTTATTGGGAAACTGTAATTGTAATAATTTTGTTGCTTAATTAAAAGGGAAAATGGTGATGTTTCGCAGTATACCGTTTACGTACGCGAGATTGGGGGTCAAACGAATTTCTTCATTAGGGAAGAATGTCCATTCAAAAGTTTCTCAGCTCTGTTGACGTTTTACAAACGCAACATGTTTACATCGACATCGTTGAAAAGGCCTGTTTCCCAGGAGCGGGTTATATCTTCGACGTTCCAACAAAGAGGTAGTTAGTAAACTAATATTTAACCATTTCCTTTGAAGTTATGTTATTATACAACCTGGATGAGTACAAAGTTTTAAAATGAAAGTATAACCTGTTAACGCAAAAAGGGGTGCGATCGTGCGCACATAAGATCGGAAATTCCAATTGGCCCGTCATCATTACATTCCAACGCAATGAGACGATCAGCACCTCCAGATATGTCAAAGCCTTATGATTCATCCTTGTCACCTTCTGGGGTATGGAAAAATTAAGCTGCCAAGAATTGTCTATTGAATTTTCTTCGGCTTTATCGAGCATTTAATTTTTTCATACAATCTGTAATTAGAACCATCCTCCTTTATACGCACGGGTAATAAAAGCAAGAGAAGCGAGCCCTTATACAAAGGATCTAACTCTAAAGGTTAATGATATTATCAAGGTAACTGCTAAAAGTAACAAGGAAGGGAAAGGCACTGGTGAACTCAATGGAACGGTATAAGCCATAAATTAACCATACTTATTTTCACTTAATTTGCGGAAATATATTTTTACGGAAGTAATTAGACTTTTATTTCTAATTGTGTTAACAGGTAGGAGACTTTCCTCTAGTCTGTGTTGAGTTCATAAACAAGCTAAACTGAGAAGAAAAATGTACTAAATATACTAGGAATACGAGCCACAACAAAGACATGTCAGTTTGTGGAGTAAAAATTATGATGTATGATGCAATAAATTTATCAGAGTGCCGTACTAGATGATATATTTACATTTTCAATTCTTATTGTGAGTGTTTGTTGTCAAAATTAACCAGGAAGCAAACAATCGTGTCGTAACGTGATCAAATATTTGTCTTTCGTGTGTGCATTATTATAAATTTATCTTTGAAATTTCACCTGCCTCTGTAATAACGAATTTGCTATTTTGTTGAATAAAACTGTTTTATCTTTTCTTATAATAAACCAAAAAATATTTTAAAATGACAGAAACTAAAAAAGGTCCTGGATTAGCAAGTTTTGAAGAAAGCAATGTCAAAGTAAGTGATTAACTGGTGAAAATAAAAGACCGGACTTGGAATGCATAACTGGAATTTATTTTATAGACTTGACTTGCTAATTTTTACAGTTTTAACACACGAACAGACCTTTCAAAAATAAGGAGTGCATTGCAGTAACATTTTTACGTACGGTTTGTTACCAATCAAGGACAAAACTAAAATGTAGATACAACCTGAAAGACAGCCTAAACATCGCTTATAATAATTACGTAATTGACACCTGGTTATAATGGCATACCTCGTCGTCATCTAAACTTTCATAGAAAATCTCGTTACAAAATTTATTCATAACCCTGAAAACACTTTTTTTCTAAAAAAATGTTAATATTTTTAAAAGAAAATGATTGACTGATTAGCCCATGCATTTATTTTGCATTCAACCAACAGTTTAAACAAGGATTCCAACCAGAGCAAACAGGGACAGACCTTTCAAAAATAAGGAGTGCATTGCAGTAACATTTTTACGTACGGTTTGTTACCAATCAAGGACAAATCTAACATGTAGATAAAACCTGAAAGACAGCTTAAACATCGCTTATAATAATTACGTAATTTACACCTGGTTATAATGGATGCCTCGTCGTCATCTAAACTTTCATAGAAAATCTTTTTTACACAATTTATTCATAACCCTGAAAAAGACTTTTTTTTCTAAAAAAAATGTTAATATTTTTAAAAGAAAATGATTGACTGATTAGCCCATGCATTTATTTTGCATTCAACCAACAGTTTAAACAAGGATTCCAACCAGAGCAAACAGGGACGTCTGTGAATAATTCTCCGCAAAATTACAATTAAAAAGGCAAACTTCTGTTTTTTCACCACAACAAAATGCTTCACTTGTCATCATTTTAACTTGTAATATAATTCATTTATATGAATAATTGTAAAAGCTTGAACGAAAAAGTTATTCAGCTGCTGACAACTCTAATAATTTATTTAATGCTACAAAAAATCTGCTAAAAGTTTTGTAAAATTTGGTTTGGCTCTACTAACAATTCATTCATTCACATGAAACAATCGACAATTCCCTTGCGCATCCGTGATATTTTTGCATTTGTGTAGGTATTAGTGTTAGCGCATCTGAACTATTCTGAACAACAGAACAAACCATGTTTCTTCTGTATCCAATATTGCGCATTACCAGTACCATACCATACCGATATGTAATAGTTGGCATGGAAAGCAAAAATAATTATAATTATATGTACATAAATAACAATAATAAAAAATAAGCCAAGTTTTCTCTGTGCAGAAGCAGTCTAATTTTTGCATTGCAATAACTGGAATTGGATCTTTCATGGAAAATAATAATTGGGATAGAGCAGAACATTGTCATCTCCACCTTTGCTTTTTGTTCAACAACAATAATTTGAAAAAGAATTCACAGAGTCATTCCATCACTCAACGCCACGGTCGACACCATTCTCTTTGAGAACGTTTCGACAATTTTTTTGACTCCATCACAATAATATTAAAATAAAATTAAGTGTAATTTATATACAATATACTATATACACGAACTATGATCACATCTCATCATCATCAACATAAATATCTGATGCAAGTCATAACTCATCGTCATGAAGTAACATTGACATGACACAACAGAAAACAAATGTGTGCACGAGCATGAAATAACAAATTGATTTTCATGGAAACCACTCAATTAGGTTAACAGTTTCATTGTGCGCTCTAGTTTTGATTTGTAGAGGCGTCCAACAGAGTTAATAGCTGCTCGGGAAGCGAGTTTTTTAAAGAGATTCAAAAGATGACCACTATTACTGGATAATTTAATTATTTTTTAACTAAAAATTACTACCCCGTACGCACGTAGCAGCTTTGAATTGGTTCCTTTTTTGTTGTTGTTATGTGCTGTGATAACAGTGGAAAGGGGTAATTTAATTTTAAAATAGTCATTTTTCATTTATCACGCCAAAATGGATGAAAATGATAATCAGCGTTGTTCTGAAAAGCAACCATTAGTCATTCAAGACCATCGACTAGATGAGTTGTTTAAGGCATGTGATACGAAAGGAAGTGGTGTGATTGGGCCTGATGAGTTTCGTGAGTTGTGTGACAAGTTTGGAATCAGTTCCTCAGATTCCAATGTCATTTTTGCTGATTTGGATCATGACGGAGATGGAAATATAGATTTTGAGGATTTCTCGTACGGGTTTAGGGATTTTCTCACCCCAGGTTCAAGAAGAGGTTCTCTTCAAATAAGCCCCGTTGCTGATCCAATCACTAATAATCAGCAGTTGTTGGACATGGAAAAGAGACACGCTACAGCGCGCACCGCATGGAAACATTTCATGACGAATGTGGGACCCTCAAAAATACAGCCTTTCATCACAAACAGGTACCAAACGTGATAAGCTGTATTGTTATGCTGCTATTGTTTTTTGCTATTTATAGACATTTTATTTGTGTCCATCTTTTATAATATGCAGCGAGCAGTTGTACGATATTGCTGAAGAATTTCGACAGGAACGAGGTGGAAAGGAGTCGTCACCCAGCCTAGAGACAGCGCTCTCAAGTCTGATCATGGACGTTCAGCATCTTCATGAGGAATATAAGACATTAGAGAATTCCTTTCGCAAGTAGACATGACAATAAAATATTTGGAATCTAAATTACAAGAATACATACACAATTTACTAGCTGCTTTCATTCTTATACACATATTTTTGAGTAGGGAATAATCTTTTTCGACTCTGACAATGAGAGCAATGTACGGTTCGTTCCAACATTTAGCTCTGTTCAAACCACTGTTTTCTTCCAAGAAATCCATGTGAAAAAGTTCTTTGTTTTCAACTAAACCTTGTTCCTAAATGAGACTCATTTGTTGAATTTAAATATTTGTTGCAATAAAATAACACTAAGGTTAGATATTCGGCAAACTCTCGACTTTTTCCAGGCAACTGAATTTGTTTGAAGAAAACAGAGGTTTCCGATAGATATTAATCTTTGGAACAATCACCCTACATATCAGTCATACGTCATTACAGTCGATAAATGTCAGCCTTTAAATACTTTAGAAAATGTTTGAAAAGTAGATGAAAATGTAACTATCATTATTTGTCCAATCTCTTTTCTTTCATGCTATATGTACTATGATGGGCTTCTTGGAGAAGCTCTATTTTTTGTGTGCGAGCGTGAGCGAGTTTTTTTCCTGGTTTTCCTCTAGAGAACGTGAGGTGCACGCTGCTAAACTTGTCGCTCTGGGAGAGGAACTAGACCAGCAACTGGCGAAAGCTGAAGCAAAAGCAAAAGCTGAGGCACGAGAAGAAGCGCAACGTCAAATGGATACAGAGAGAAAGAAAATTGCGACCGAGATTGAAAGTCAGCTTGCTGATCTATCCTCACAAATCAGAACTTTTCAAAAAGTGAGGTGAAAATAATTTGATGTCATGTTCAATTATTACCAAAAAGCTATGCTAGAATAAAATGTTGCCGAGACGGATGCTTACTATGATTTTGTTGTTTACAAAGGTTGAGGAGTGGTTAGCAGAAGAAGAGGCTCGAGAGAAGCGAGTTATTCGCTTTCCTGAAGATCAAACAAAGCTTAATGAAGCAGAGAGTGAAAACAGAAACTTGAGATCGGCTCTGGTGGAAGCGCAGATGAAGGCAAATCTTCTACAGACACAGTTGACTCAGAAACGAAATGAATACCTGGATCTATTTAACGTGCTTCACTCGTTAGTTAAGGCAACTTTTTACAAGACCAATTTTCTTGTGTTTTGGAGAGAAACAGAAAGCAACTACTTTCATTATTATTATTACTTTTCAGAGAAAAAATAGCTGCGTCAGAATACAAGAGTCAAGTGGACTTGATGCAAAATCATCTTGTTGTACTTAGGTACAATTAATTCAGAGACAAACATTAATCTTTTTATTTCATTACTGATTTCTTTTATTCGTAATTATTCTTGTTTGAACAGTGAGGCAAATAGAATGTTATCTGACGCAAACGACTGTCTATCCACTCAAGTGCCTCTTGCAAAGTCACCATCGTCCATGTTCGCCCCTTCTCCGTCCTCCACACCATCTCAGCACGACGGACTGCTGTTGTCTGGAGCAACAGGCATCATGACTGGTGCTCATCACGTCAACAGTACCTCGTGCCCAAACTCTTTGAGCAATATTGACACCTTGTCAGAGTCGTCGTGTACTTCTGCAGCGGCGGTGATGGTAAAACAATCCCCCTCAGATCCACGTTTCCCGTACATGCCAACGTCATCCCCATTCTATGAGACTGATAGAGGTAAAAAAAATCCTTTCTAACATAACGTTACCAAGCAGGACAAACGAAAAGAAAAGAACCAATTATTGTACCCATTGTTGTTTCGAGCTGCAACGAAAGATAATGAACTACATATCACTGCATTAATTCTATTGTTGTTACGTCATGATAATGACAATCAAAACAATTCTCTAGGTTCAATGGAATACAAAAAAGTAGAAAAATATATGCCGTATGAAAAAGCATCAAACAGAAAATGTGTAAGAAAGGGAAGAATACAAATAATAGGTAGGTAGGTAGGTTCTGATTCTGATTGACAGAAATATTGTATGATACAGCATCTCAAACAAAAAATACCACGACAGGAACATTGCAAATGATGACGCACGTGTGAGAATGCCACTATCACTGGCTTTGCGTTTTCATTTATTGTCTGGCAATGTGAAAACTCTTTACTAGACCGACTTTTGATGATCACCATCTTTAACGTTTTTTGTGGGTGGAATTATTTATTAATTTGTTGTAGATGCAGAGATAATTGCAAAATGCCACTGTAATAATACTGGGCACGAAAGTCAATGACTGGTGAAGTCTATTCTCTTGTGCTGGTTGTTCGTTTTGTCATTGTTTTATTGGGCAATATATAGCCATCATACAAGTTTTATGGAGCCAATCTATGATTTATGAGATGATTTCTTGGTACATTTTGCACTGCATTTCAGACAGTGGAAGGAGTACTCTTCTTGATGAAATCCGGGCTGAAGGAGATGGAAGCCCTTTACCCTCGGGAATATGGACATGCTCCCCACAGGCCATTACAACAACAGCCAGTGCTACGTCTTGTAATAAAAACAACAACAGTTATAATAATAATAACGATAGCACATTCCATCATCTCCAGCCACGGCATGCAGTAGTGGTGGGCACTGGGAGCAGTAGATCAATGGCAATTGTGCAAAATGGGAATGGCGTTGGGAAAATTGGGTCCAGCTGTTGCAGTGAAAATATTGGCTCGAGTGGTTCATCATCCACCTCGCAAAACGGTCATCGCCATCACAACTCACGGCGACAGAATTCATCCGAAAACACGTACAGAAGCTTTGCGTATGGAGAAGACAGCGATTTATATGAGGCTTTGGCGGGAGGAGGGGATCATCCTGTTGGTGGCGGCTGGGGAGCTCATTTGGGAAATCGAAAGTCACCAGCTCAAGGAGAGGATGAAAATGACGGAACATTTGATCCACAAAAGGAGTCGTCATCCTTAGCGTCATCATCATCTTCTGTAGTATCATTTTATCCACACAGGACATTCAAAGTGATTCTTGCTGGGGACGCGGCAGTTGGCAAGACCACGTTTATCGAACGCATTTGTCATGGCCATTTTACTCCAAATCTTAGCTCAACCATTGGTAAAAAGACAATAGTATATACTAAAATAGCAGTATTGTGTAGCATGTTTTGATAACGATACTTAATAATAATAATGATAACACGTGAGAATACACCTAGCAAAGTGGCTAAAAGCAATCCAAAACTGCTTGACTCTGCCATGTCTTATATTGCCCCAACAATACTTGTACTCTAGTGAGTTTAGGAAATATACACTCTACATTTTGCACACATTTTGCAGTAAAACATCTATTAATACCGTAACCGTAATATTGAATTCTTTTTTCCTTTATACAACCTTACATTCGAAACTAGGCTAAGCATATTCAACATCAACATTGCAGTAGAAATGAAATTTAAAGACTTGTTAAAATGATGTCATGGTTTTTATACTTCAGCCGTTCAGGCCAGGTTCAAGTTTTCGTGATTCATATGATTAAGGCATGATCACGTATAGAAAACAGGGGTCATCCTATCTACTATGTGTTTGCGTATTTTTATATGGAGAATGAATATTTCCAGAATTATTTGCATGCACTTTTGTATAGGTACATAACGGTTCACATCCTCTAGTTTATTTGTTTGTGTGCGAATGAATCCCCTAACCGTACTACTAGTCATAGTCGTCATCGGAAGTAAAATGAATGAATACCTATGCATGTGCATAATACTTCGTGTAATAACAAAAGTCATTGCAAAAAAAGTTCATTTAAATCCGGTGTTATGTGCTATTCATTTAATGGGAAACACGTAACTGGACATGGACATAACTTATTGAATTGAACGTCGGTAGAATGAACTGCTCAAATGTTGAAACGAATTATTTTCAGTTTTTGCTAGTTTTTAATAACAACGGAGCTGCTCATTGTTAACGTATTTACCGGATTATTGAAAGAAACATTTTTGTGTATTCGTGAAGGAACGACGTTACAAATATATATATATATGTTAGGACATTTATTTTTAATGTTGTTGAAATTCGTTATTTTTTATCATTCGAAATTTTGCGACATTTTTAACGAATCGCAAAATGGTTATAATTATATTTAGCTTTCATAAAAAAAGGTTTGAATTATTGCCTCTCCTTTTAATGAATCCAACCATAATTTACCTACTTTAAAACAATAAACCCTCATCATGAGGACACTGGGTCAGTTTCCTGTTGAAATAATGGATAAAATGTTGCATCCATGCATCATTATTCTCAACTCAATAGTTTTTTTTAAATAAATGGATTCTAAATACCTTGATAATGCCACATTGCTGAACTGAAAATACACGGCGTGTTCATCATTATTACTATTATCACCTTGTAAATGAATAAATAATGCGTTTTACTCTTTCCAATCAACACTTTTATAGGAGTGGATTTTCGCGTAAAAACTATCGAACTGGATGGAAAATGCGTTGCACTTCAGCTCTGGGATACAGCCGGCCAGGAAAGATTTAGGTCATTAACCAAGTCATATTTTCGACGAGCTGACGGCGTGATTCTCATGTATGACGTGAGCAATGAGAGAACATTTGCCAATATCAGAAACTGGATTCATAACGTCGAGGTAAGGAATTATCAAAACGGAAATGCGTGCGTGTTTTCAATCATTTTTACCGTTAAACTGGCCATTATCATCGCCATTATCATTATCATTATTTATGAGCACCAGATTTTTTTTTCAATTAAATGATGCGATTAAAAAACGTTGTTAATTTTCCGCTTGAAAACATGTTCATTGGTGTAATAAATAACTACATATATACTGTTTGAATGCATTTATAATGACGTGGTTTTAGGAAGGAGCTGGTCGAAAGGTTCCCATAGTTTTATCGGGAAATAAGGTTGATTTAAGGGAGGACGCTGCAGTTCAGCCTCATTTCCAACATCACTGTGTGAGTCAAGTGGATGGGGAAAAGTTGGCCAGTCAATGCGGAGCAATTTTTGTAGAAACTTCGCCCAAAACGGGACATAATGTGTTTGAAGCAATTATGATGCTGGCCAAGTAAGTAATGCAATGATAATAACATACCTATTAATGTACCGTTATTTCTTCTCATTTAGTGATTGTATGGCAAAAACTGTCGGCTTCATCATTTTATCTGACAATTTTCACTGTGAGAACTCATAACATTTTAGCATCACCTACATTGTTCATGGAAAAATGATATGTAAATGGAACAGAATAATAGTATATTACATCAAAAGAATTTACATTTTCAACGGATTTCGTGGTTGTATACTGCCAAACTCAACCACTTGTCTAAGCGTCAAATAATGATTCACAAACCTAATCATAAGTCAAATCCATCACGACTAGTAAATACGATCCCTTGAACCATTTTTCATTTTACTCAACCAACATTTTTTGATCTGATCTTGCAATTTAGAATTTCAAGAAAATCATAAGTATATTACATCAAAAGAATTTACATTTTCAACGGATTTCGTGGTTGTATACTGCCAAACTCAACCACTTGTCTAAGCGTCAAATAATGATTCACAAACATAATCATAAGTCAAATCCATCATGACTGGTATAATCCCTTGAACCATTTTTCATTTTACTCAACCAACATTTTTTTGATCTGATAAAATACGATCTTGCAATTTAGAATTTTAAGAAAATAATGGTGTATACTAGAACCTTCAAAAGATCATTTTTCACAAATGAAATATGGCATTGTCATTCTTACCATCATTATCATAATCTAATCCACCCGCACAACTACTATGATTTGTACTGGTACTACCGGGGTCATGTACTGGTTAACTTATCGATAGTTTCAAATACTTGAAATATATGAAAGGTTTGACCAATCTGTTAAGCTTGTATTTTCAAAATGTACTGGTTAACTTATCGATAGTTTCAAATACTTGAAATATATGAAAGGTTTGACCAATCTGTTAAACTTGTATTTTCAAACGGTTTTGCCAGTGCACAAGTAAAGATTGACAAAAGTCTAGAAACACCATCAAAATATTACACACCTATTAGCCTATTACATAAGTAGGTAATTGCACAGAGGAACTAACTTTTCAAAGATGGACAATTCATTTTTTTTATTAAGAATTGTATGCTTTCATACATAGCCGGGTTACTGTTAAACTTGTATTTTCAAACGGTTTTGCCAGTGCACAAGTTAGATTGACAAAAGTCTAGAAACACCATCAAAATATTACACACCTATTACATAAGTAGGTAATTGCACAGAGGAACTAACTTTTTCAAAGATGGACAATTCATATTTTTTTATTAAGAATTGTATGCTTTCATGCATAGCCGAGTTAAGTTATAAATAACAACTGAATGGGAAATTGTTAACAAGTTAGTTATTTTGAATGGTCGCTTTTGGTTTTTTAAGCTTGCTAAGCTAACAAAAATAAGTCCTCATGCCAGATAAGAGACGGCTAAATCTATTGAGTTGGACTTGAGAAAAAGATTTTTGTCTAGCTAAAAAAAGAATGAATGACAGATCTGACAGGGTCTTTTCCGTTCTCCATCATGACAAGCCCCATCTTTAAACCAATTTTGCTCACACGAATAAACCGCACAATGATTTCATAATATCCGTAATACAGAGGTGCCTGATATATTGTGCTATTACCAAAATGTCTACTCTGAAGCATGATCCGATAGTCAACTTGACATGGATAATGTAACAAAATAAAAAAATGTCATGGAACAAAAGATTTAAAGATTATTACATCATAAAAACATTGATCGTATGCAGTGTTTTATTAAAAAGTTCAGAAAGTTTTCAACGTTTCATTTTTTGCTTTCGCCTACACAATCAATCACCTAGCATGTTATAACTGTTTTTGATGGAAATGTTGTACTGCTTCCTTGCAATATATTTGTTATAAAACTAGTCATTTAACAAGTGAATATGCTAACGCTCGTTTTATGTCATTTTTCGAATTTCTACAGGGAAATGAGTCAAGTGGAGGATGCAGAGTTGAGGAACTCTCTGCAATTAACGGATCGCATGTCAGAAGAGAGATTGAGAAAGAAAGGCTGTTGTAGTAGTGGAGGAGGTGGTGGTACCAGCAACGCGACAACACTACATCCAGTAGGCAAGGAAGGATCGCCATCGTGAAGAATATAAATTAAAATTGTAAATTAATTGATAAAGGTCAAGTGGTAATTAAACTTTATGTACATATCTACTGTGTAACCATGTTAATTTTTAGAAATAAATTTCGCCACATTTGATGAAGATTTTATTTTCAGTTAATATTTAGCGCTTATTTGTGTTTACATACACAAATAAACTTTGTTTCATGTTCTTCCTCCGAACTACAAACATGTTGCAACGTTATTTGAATTTGTGATTGTATCGGTGCACGTTTTCATGATGCCTATAAAAACAACGTATGCATTTTGTTTTCAATTTTGTTTGTGATTATCTAAATTTTTTGTTGAAGTTTGTCATAATAGTACAAATTGGGCTTATTATGGTGGTTGATGATTATATGCCCGTGGTTCTAATTTTCAATTTTCATGAAAATTTTTTTACTTCAGTTTTGTACTGAATGCAATAACTTTCATAATGCACTTAGGTACATAAAATTTATTAGTTCATAGAGCAGCGCACTGAAACGAAGAGAAAAAGGTGAAAGGATTATAGGAGCTTGCACAATCCCACTTCCTACACGCCCCTCACTTATCATCATCACCAACAAAATTGAAATCGCACACATTTGTAACTCATCATCGTCTGTTACTATACTGTCCTGCAATCATAATTAGTATTGTATCGTGGGTGAGATGTGCTTATCACTTGGTTAAAATTTATCATGTGAAAGATCAGAGAATAAAAAAAGAAACCTGGCCAAATAATTAAGCTCATTTTGTTTTTCATAAACTAACAACAGTATCTAAATACAATAATAAACCTACCTATGCATTATTGGAGTGGAGGCAGCATTATGAGCACACTTGTATAAAAAAAAATCACTAACAACAGTATCTAAATACAATAATAAACCTACCTATGCATTATTGGAGTGGAGGCAGCATTATGAGCACACTTGTATAAAAAAAATCAAACTCAAATAATGTGCTGCAGTAATTGTAGAACGGTAGATGGGTTTGCTTGCACAAGCAACTCTAAACTAGCTTGTAAATAAAAATGTATCGTTATGTACAAACAAAGGAGAGAGATTAGAGCAGTTTTGTTGTTTTAAATCTCTCCACACAACAATTGACACACATTTTGTTCGACTAATGATGATAATAATGACCAGTAGCCGTCATTTGGTAGGGTTTCAGATGGAACACTAATAATTTTTACTTTTACTATCAGAGTAAAAAAAAGTCTTATCGCTTCCGATGATAATTTGTCATCATCCGTTCTGTTTTTTGTTATATTTTCATCGTATCTATTTAGCACGTACAACAAAAGTTTGTCGTATTTATATTTTTAGTTCATCGACATTTACCCGTTTCAGCACAATGAGGTTTAAAAACTACTTAAAATCTCTTTTTATTACTCAAATGAATTAAAAATCAAAAAGTCATCTCCACTTGTGATTCATTTACTCAATCATTTTGTTCTAGTTTACCATCTGAACAGGTATTACACAATTTACGCAACTTCAAAACGAGAGATTTGGAGAGATACGTTGATACATACCACTAGCATCAGCTTTTTGTCACCAGTGAACAGGATAGATGATAGACACTTTTATTATTATTACTAATCCCTAATCAGCATCATCAACAATAACAACAACAATGCAACGGGTTCATATTTAAAGGGAAAAACCTCACAGGTTTTTTGTATGCTTTTGTCTTTCAGAAAAATCAAAAAAAAATCTATCATCTACTTGAATGTTCGTTCGACGCGATGCATCATAATAATATTGACAGATATTTTACCTGACCCAATTCTGCTAGTTTAGTTGGTCATCATCAGTCATCCTCATGATAACTTTATTACATAACTAGTTACACATGATTCTATTATTATTATTTATAGAGAAAGGTAAAGTTGTCAAAAATAGTGACAGTTAAGCTGGCACACTCAAGCGAGCTCCTCATCATCATTATCCACATCCATAAATGCATAAATAATCATAATGCACATCAATCACAATATTGATTAGATGACTAGTTGGGTGCATTTTTAGAATAGTTTGTGATCATGTTGATTGATTGTGCTTTATTGTATTACTGCAAAACACACAAACAAAGCAGATGCATTCATAGGTAATCACACTTGGCCTGTATACGTATGTAATAAAATGATTAAATAACAATCATTAGCAATGAACTGATTCTGAGTCACACGTTCACCTACAATAAACCCAATACATAATGACGACGCCACGACGGTGATGATGATGATACAAAACGAGTGAATTAACATAAAAAATATTCTTCAACGATATATTTATTTGGTTTATTATTGCCCAATAAACAAAAAAACGGCTCAACTTCCATTACACGACGANCAAAACGAGTGAATTAACATAAAAAATATTCTTCAACGATATATTTATTTGGTTTATTATTGCCCAATAAACAAAAAAACGGCTCAACTTCCATTACACGACGAGGGCTACCGCGTATTACAATTATACAAATGTTAATGTTTTGCTTGAGTCTGTGTATTGTTAATTAGTGATTCATGTTTAACGTATGAAAGCTATGGTAGATGAGTAGATGGTTTCATGCAAAAACCAGGAAGAAAAAATCAGCCTTCTCAGTTAATAACGAGGAGGACTAGGTAGCTGGTTTTTTCAAACAAAACAAAGTGAGCTATAAATGAGTGTTTCGTCAGTCAAGTATGTTTGATTTCGTCTCTACATTTATGCAAGCAGAGTGCCCACCACAGGCAGAATAAAGCAGCGAAGAGCTGAATTTAATTAAAATGGTGAAAGATTGTTTGAAAATTTAAATATTACGAAAGAAAATTTGAACCCTTTTTTATAAATAAATATAACAGATTGTAAAGTTTTAATGATAACAGCTAATATAAATAAATAAATAAATATAACAGATTCCAGTGACAATTCTGTCAACAATAGCGTATGGGGTTAAGCTCGGGTTAAAACGCTGAATGCCAAAAATGAAAATGAAAATTTTGCTGACAAAATGACATGTTTCATTGAGTCAACTTGATGTTTATTGGCTTTGTTTGTTCAAATGCCTTTATTGCTGCGGGAGAGCAAATTTGCAAGTAGCATAACATAATAGGTATTCACAAGCTTAAATACAAACTTGTCATCCGATGCATGTAATTTAAATTTCAAGATCAACTGCTAGATGCTCATTATTCTTTAGCAGCAGCATAACATAATAGGTATTCACAAGCTTAAATACAAACTTGTCATCCGATGCATGTAATTTAAATTTCAAGATCAACTGCTAGATGCTCATTATTCTTTAGCTAACTACCAAGCATATTTTAGCACACATTGTTTACTTGGCACAATAAAAAATATGTATGATGGCAGCATATAATGCATAAGCAATAGTACGGTGTTGCTGTATGTAATGTCATTTATTTTCAGGAGACTATTATTTGTGGAGGACAGAGGATGTATGCTATTTAAAGAAACAGCCATGGAAGTGAATTGTCGAGTGACAATGGATCAATTTTATTGGAACAGGTAAACAAATAAAGATGGACATGAATTTGGCTTATTTTCCAATAAAATCAACCAGTCCATGTAACACAACTATATCCAGACTGAAAGTATTTTACTTTACACCTCTAGTGCTTGCTTCGCCTTTTCACGCTCTTCCACTCAAAACTTTTAATGTGGCCTCCACGCGACAATTGATACACAGTTTACGTTTGTGGGGATTTAAAATAAATGTGTACCAACCTGTTGTTAGGTGTGTACAAATATTAAGCAGCCAGAGTGAAGGAATCATTATTTTATTACACTCTATTATTGCATGACTACATTCACTTTAATGGGTATGCTATTTTTGCACGAGTTGATAGCTGCAATGCAATGTACAGTGGAAAAGAAGACGATAATGCTAAACATTCCGTTTTATTGACGGACGACAGCGACGCCACCACCACCAGCATCATCATCATGAGTCATGATCTGAAGCTTTCAAAAAGCAACGATAACAATGTTCATTCATCACGTTACGTGTTTCTGCCTTGGCGTGAGTAATTTGCAGGTTTTATGACGACGTTTGGAAACCGTTGATCATGTTGACCATTTTTTGATGAAAGATGAATAATTTTGTGTACACTTATATGTAACAACAGGAATGGTTTAGCTTTATAAAAATTACGCATCATTACCTCTCCTAGTTCTGTCACTCTCTCACTCAGACTACCTTAGTGTCATTTCGAGAAATAAAACAGTGTGTAGTAGAGTGCAGACTGTGTAAAAAAAGTAAAGTGGGCACCTCATCAAAATACGGATGTTGGATGATGTACTACTGTCATAATGACTAGGGATGATGTGATGCTCAATGCTCATGAAAAACGTACTTTCAACCACAGCATCAGATAGAGACCTAGGCATACAGAGAGAGCCAGCCGGACTGAGGGATAGTTTGGTTGGGTTGGTAATAAATGAGCAGTTTTTGGTGTTGTAAAAAATTGGTACGACCACGACGGCAACACCCAAACGAATTTCCGGTGTTCCGGGTTTTCACATTGCATTTTGTCTAAGAGCAACAATAATAAATATCTGTTTTATAGGTAAATGTATATACCCACTGCTTGTTACAATAGTGATAATAGCAATGATATGCACAAGTGGTAGTGGTTAGCTATACCACTCACTCTTTTCCTGGGTTCACTACCCATTAAAAACGTTACCTACTTACTTGAATTTCCACTACATACACTACTACGAGCGAGCACCATTAAAAAATACAAAGTTGTTTGTTATGTACTCATTTTTTGGGATGCATACTCGTCTCTCGCATGACATAAAATATGAAATAAATAGTGAACGTGAGACTCCATTATCATTACTGTTGCGACAATAAAAGGTGCTTACCCTTTATGAGTGCGGCTCATGTACCTGCTCAATTGAATTTTTACGTTGCCGATTGAAACAGCAGTAAAGGGAATGGGGATCATGCTGTATATAGCTAAAGTAATTCGGCGATTCCATTGACCAGTTTTAAAATCTCTCCTCTAGTGCCTCTCCGGATGATCAAAAAATGGACGGAGTGTATGGAATCTTGTCACTTTGTGTAAAAAGCGAATTTTATCAAAAGCGCAGTATGAGTAAGTATTTCAATAGGAAAAAGTTGGAAAGGGGTATTCGTAATAATATACATTTGAATGCTTGAGTGTATTCTTCTTTGCTGTTGTTTATTCAATAGAAATGGACATGATTGTTGATGCTTATCTTTTTTGATGATGGTGCGGTGGAACTTTTTTTTGAAAAATGAAAATTCAGTCATATAGATAGATATATCGCAACCAGGTAGACTTGGGTAATTAACTATAGTACCAAAATATAGTTATATAGGTACACATTTGTAGCATTATATTTCGGATTATAGACAAAGTTTCTATACCGCTTGATTTTAAAATGTTAGAAAATCTCCAATCCAATTTATTAGCTGACTGACCAGTCAGGAAAAAATATAATGACTACCGTCTACTGCTTCAAAAATATATCTATCTAGTTACATTACCACTACACCTGATATTATCTTCCTCCCAAATTCTCACATTGCTTATATTTTTTTATATCGTTTTGACTTGTAATGCCATTTTTATGTATTGCATTACATACCTACCTACTTTATAAACTCTATTCTGGTTCGGTTAATTTCAGCAAGTTTACATGTTGTACAGTTACCAGTAACAATGTTTTATGATGATCCCACCACTACTGGGTAGTTTTTATTTATTTAGTTAAAAATGCAACAAATGTAGCACAACCACACTGTTGCTACTGTGAGCCCTCATGCATTTTTGAAACAGTGCTATGATGGATAATGATATGGATGGTAAAAATCTTGATGCAAATCAAATTGATTGTTACATTCATTTTTTTACAGAATGCACTTTTGGTGTAAAGGATTGCGTGTGTGGTATCGTTGAAATACAGAAACTAGTATTACCTTTTTGCAATAAAAATGCTACTATTTTTTCTGCGAAATTTTACGCTTTGGATTGAACATTGGATAGTTGGAATGAATGTTCGCTAACGTTACTCCACGTTCATATGGCTATATGTAATTTTTTTGGTTCTTATTTGTTGGATTTTGAATCTGGGACAGTAATGATGACGGCGGCGATTGAGTTTTCGCGACTGAGAAAACTGAATAGTTACTACTGCAAAGTTGTTACAGGACCATTGTATTGTGTTGAG